>JAJTUV010004270.1:0-51937 GCA_021653895.1 Mastomys natalensis
CCACCCAGGAGGACCAGTGGCATCTGCCCCTGGAGCCCTGGGTGCAGGAGTGAGACCTGCTCTGTCCCCACGCTCACCTGTCTCTTCTTTCGAAGGATTCCTGCTTTGTCACAGCTAGCAGAGGATGTGGACTTAGCTTTTACTGTCATTTCCCTGTCTAGCCGGGAAGCCTTCCTGGACACGATTTTGTCTGAAAAAAAGACCATTTCATTTATTTTAAAAGGGTGTTTTCCACTTGGTTTTTGAAGAGGTAGCCCAGGCTGGCCTAAGACTCATCTTCCTGTCCCAGCAATGCCTAGGACCTGCAGCTGCCACCCCACCTGGGACCTACACCTGCTGCCGCCACCCACCGGGCAGGAGATCAGACCTCAGTGTGCTGGGACCACATTGAGACTCACAATCCCAGGCTTGGTGAACATGAAAGGTACATGCTGCTCTCAGAGTGAATCAAACTAGCAAAAGGCCATCCAAGGTTGGGGACCATCCTTGCAAGCTTCGCCCTAAAATAAAGAAACCACTTACCCTCGATGGCGGAGAGGTCTAGGTCTGGTGGATTTATGTCATGCCCTTCCAGCATGGTAGACTGCAGATTGCCCGTCGCTTGGCTCTCTTCTGCCCAAAGAATGTCAAGGTCAGTGCACTGAGCAGTGGCAGAGGCCCACTCCCCGTAGGACTGCTTGAGGCCCCCAGGACTGATTCTTTCAGGTGTGTGCATGCTGGATTCTCATGGATCCTGAGAGCTCTGCAGCTGACCTGAAACACTATCTGAGCCATTTCAATGGATGCACACATTTGGTTTGGGAGTGGTGCCACTTCCTTGTGACTTTTGGTGGGTGGAGCCACAGCTGTTGTTTGAGATTCTGGTGAACAGGACACACCTGACCAAGTCAGCAGTATCAAAGCTGAGCAACCAATCTTTTATATTTCATTTTGTCATTGCTGGTAGTTGTTCCTGGTGCCACAGCACATGGCTGGCCTCAATCTCCCCGTGTGGCCAAAGACCCTGAACTGATCTTGCGTCCACTTCCCAAGTGCCACTGGGCTGTCATTTCTGCAGAACCCTAAGCAATAAGGCAAGCAGCAGCTCCTGGCCATTCCCTCCCTGCTCTCTGGATCTGCAAGTAGTTCTGTGGACATATGGCTGTGCCCTCAGATACTCTGCCCCATGTTCCCTTAATAAACACTTGAACCGTGTCCTTTCTGACAGAGACCCCATGATGGCCAGTTTTCAATTGCTAATCTGACACACTCTATAATCACCTGGAAAGTGAGGGACTGTGGATCAGACTGGCCTATGGGCATGACTATGTGTGGTTGTCTTCATTGCTCTGGGGGATGCCTGGCAGCCTCTTTCCTGATCCTAGAGTCCCTATACCCAGCCACTTGTCCCCCTCCACAGCCAGGCCCCACCTTTGTTCAAAGGCACTCTGCTGGTTTTCTTTTCCTCACGTGGCTTCTTTCCTTTGGATGTTACAGAAGCCTGTTATGGGAACAGAGAGTTATGAGGTTAAGCTGTCTTCCCTCTGATGTTCTTTCTCAGAGGCCATGGGGATACAGAGTTTCATGTATACATGACACACATTTTGTTAAGCAGGGGACAAGCACAGGCATCAGACACAGGAAAGTAATAGCACATCTGCTGGACCTCCTTCAATACCTGGGTATCTCTTGAGGCCTGTGCTGTGCTGAGGCCTGGAGACCAGCTTCCTGTAATGTTCCCAGGATGACTATACATATGACTACACTGCCATAAACCCTCAAAGCTTAGAAACAGCAATAGGACTATCACAAGGAACGGTGCTATGTTGACAGTTACCACAGATCAGCAAGAAGAAGCATGGTGGAGGTGGTGCTGTGGTTCACACCCTTCTTCCTTCATCACTAGGGCAAGTGAGCCTCTGAAGAAAACAAGGAGGCAGCAGGATGGACAGGAACAGTAAAACCCACTCCTTGCAGAAAACACCCAAAGCACATTCACACTGGAGTAGAGAAGTTTGCCAAGAACGAGGGTTACTCTGGGCATCCATCAGCAATGGCCCTGACTGTCTAGGCCAGCATCAGAGCCAGCAGTCTCCAGGCAGGTGCCAGCCAGGCACTCAAGGGCACGAAGAGCATCAACCATGACGACGAGAACATAAGCTCTGCTTCTTGCCTGCCTGACAGCCAGGCGTGTGTCTGCCCTGGCCATGCTCAAGCTGGGACTCCTGCTCTGCCTCAGCCTTAGCTCCAGAACATGGTGACATATTACTCCAAAACTGTTGGTGTCTGTGCCCACCCCTCAGAGCTAATCTGCATAGGGAGTACACGTACACACACACACACACACATATGCACTAAAGCAAATGTGAATCCATGGTACTCGAATAGGAGGGTTGCTGGACTAATCTGTGAGCCACAGGTTCTGTGTGAGAGCTTGTTTGCAGACAAGATGGAGAGTGACTGAGGAAGGCTGCTGGTGTTCACCCCTGGTTTGCATGTGCACACACAGAGACACATGTACACATGCACACGGGCCGAGTACCTCTCATCCAAAGCCTGAAATCTGAAAACACTGAATTTTAGATCCATTCTCCTGCCCTACATCTTCACTCAGGACATGGAGATGAGGCCCTCTAAGAATCCTCAACCAGTGAGAGAATGCACCACTGGCCCAGCCCTTCTGAGATCCATTCTGCCCCAGGAGAAAACAGCGGGTGTTATCAGAACACAGATACTCAAGACTCCAGCCAGATGCAGGGACCACCTGCTGGGGTAGGAGAAGAAGGCTCAGCATCAGGGTTCTTGAACCAAAACATCATGTGTGAACACATGGGGGCGCTGTGGCTAAGCCTTCAAGGCATCTTCAGCAGCAGCCTAAATGAACCAGGGATAACTATCTTTGGGAATCTGCCTGTAGGGTGAAGTGCGAATCACTTCCCTCAGGCTTGATCTCCAGATGCTGCCCCAGGATCCCTTGAACCCCCACCATTCTTCTCAGGGCACAGTCCAGGCTGAACATATACCACTCTGATTATAACCTGAACTTGACAGATAATCTGGAACCTGGAGGCCAGAGGTCCAAAGGCCTGCACTGCAGGGGCAAGGTGTCACTACAGGGATGACCACACACTGCAGGGGTGAGGTGTCACTACAGGGATGACCACACACTGCAGGGGTGAGGTGTCACTGCAGGGATGACCAAGAAGCTGACTGAGCTCCTCAGAGCACACCCTAACTTGAATGTGCTTCCCTTCTAGGTGAGCACTGCAGCTTTCAGGGTGCTGGAGGACTGTGTGGGGCAGCAGGAAAAATGGCTAGCCAGGACATTCCAGAAGTGAACACTACCTAAGTGGGACCTTTCACAGCATACTGGGAACGATGGCAAAATGTCCCATGACAATTTTGCCTGTGATCCACACCAAGTGGCTGCTGTCCTTGCCAGTCCGTTAAGAGTTGCCTGGCTTATCGAGGATGGTCCTGAAAAACAGGCTTGACAAAATAGTGGCCTGGCAAGCAAGAGGGGCAATGAAGATGTGCAGGGCCGTAGACCACGGAGACTGGTGTATGCTGATGCTACATTCACCAGACTTGTCACTGTCCAAGCCTGGATGTCGCAAAGGCACCTGGCAAAGGCCCCAAAGGTGTCCTCCAGGATCGGACTGTGGCTGCCCACTGTGCCCTCCACCTCACCCACTCACAGTGGCTCTAGGAGTAAAGGATTTCATTACCTTTTTCTTGTCATATTGCAGGTACCGGGACTCGACTACTTTTCCTCCTGCAGGAGACACAAGTGTTTGTCATAGACCATGAATGCTGCACCAGGAAGACCCAGAGTGTGACCAGGACCCTACAATGAAGAGCAGGACTGGCCCTTCATGCTCAATGACAGGAAAAGCACCCAGCCTTCCGTTCCTGCACACTGTCTCCTTCAGCCTTCCAGGTGTGCACAGGGCAGCTACTGCACATAGTGACCTTCACAGCACAATAGTGTTTAAGACATTTACAGAACTCCTCTTGTATGCAGGTCCTGGGACTAGGGGCAAGCATCAGGGCATCAAATAGGATCAAATACAGAAACATTCTAGAAAGTGAAAACCAGGGGCCAGTGGGAAGGCTCACTGGCTAGAGGACTTGTCACCAAGCCTGATGACCTCAATTCCATGCACAGGACCAAGATGGAAGGAGAGAAATTACTCCCAAGCCCTGTCTTCTGACCTCAGTCTTGTGCACCATGACAGCCCCATCCCCCTTCAAGTAATTAAGTGTAACTTTAAAAAAAGGAAAACAGATGCAGGAGAATCGGCTCATTGGTTGAGTGCTTGCTGCTCCTGCAGAGGACCAGAGTTTAGTTCCCAGCATCCACATGGAGGCTCACAACCATCTGCAGCGTCAGTCCTAGGGTATTTCATGTCCTCTCTAAGGCTCACCACCAGCTGTGACATCAGTTCTAGGGGGTCCCATGACCTCTCTAGCCCTAGAGCAGCTGTGCATAGGCACCCCCCACTCACCATGAAACGAACTTAAACAATAAAACATCAGACACCTTCTTGGATCAGCCCCTCCCTGGGGGAGTCTTGTCTGTTCTGTGCTTCAACTCTGGAAGGCTTGGCCTTGTTTTTCCACCTACTTATTCTTTATATCAGCAGAGGAAAAAAAGACCATTCCTGGAACCCTAGAGGAAACTGCCATGATGTCACTGCCATGTTGGCATGGATTTGGGGATCTCTAGAGCACAGAAGGATGGGAAGGGCCAAGTAAGTTTGCCCAGAGCTTGCAACCAGGAAAAGTCTTGGAAAACACAGGCCACATATGGGCTTCTGACCCTGGTTCAGTTCAACCCTCTTGAGCCTGCTGCAAAGACAAACAGGCACACCGGCCTGAGTGCCCAGGCCAGATCTCAGGGCCTGTTTGCCAACCAATGAATACTCTAGATCACTCTTCTCAGCAGGGCCTTGTTCCTCTCCACCTCAGCCACCCATGCTTCTCAAGAAATGAAACTACCAGGTTAAAAGACAACAAACTGAAGGCAGGAGGAGCCTTGAGCAGCCCAGGAACAGGGAAGCCAGTGCACATGGCCCCTGTTCCTTCATGGTCAGTCCCTGCATGAGCTATGGCCGCCTCTTCCCTTCAAGGGTGGGGACAGTTATGCACACAAACTTTCCTGTTCCACTGATTGCTGCCTTGACCATGGGTGGGACCCTCAGGAGACTCGATCAGATGCTGGCCTCCTCAGACTTTGGCTTCCTTTGGTGGTTGCTGAGCTTGGTCCTCTGGCTTGGCCCAATGTAGGACCAGCAAGACCCACCTCTGCCCAGCCTCACCGTTCCACATCGTGGGCCCTGCTTCACTCATAGGTGCATTCTTCTCCCACCACTCTACAGTCCCTCCTCATCCCTAATGCCCCTCGCCTCCTAGGCCCAGCCCTTCATTCTCTGATGGAGACTGTCCCGGAAGGACAGGACCCCTCCCTGAGATCCCCTCCTACCCTATGCTGCTGAACCCATTGATGTCCCCTGGCTCTGGGGACTCTGTCCTTGGTCTGCCCCAGCTCTACAGACACAGCCTGCTGCTCCCCTTCCCCTCATCCCACTTCCTAGCTCTGATCACACAAACACTCTAAGATCTCTACACTGGTTGCCTGGTCTCATTTGGTCCCTGTCTGCAGTCATCTTGTTGGAGGAGCTAAGGTGGGGGAGTAAGGAAAAGGAAGAGGAGGAGCTAGGGAAGAGAGGACCAGAGAGAGGGGAACATGGAAGTGGATGTGAGCCTGTCTCTAGAAGTCAAAGTTACTTGATATATCTAGGTTGGGTACTGGATTACACCTCTGATTGTGTGGGCATCTTGTTATTGAGCATTACCAAACATAAAAAGCCGTTGATTAATCTTTAAGCCTTAGAGTCTCATTCCTACCAGGCCCGAATGGATGGCACAGCCCAGCCTTGTGGAGACAGTGTGGAAGATTGGCAGAGCCAACTCCCATGCTGGCATCTCGTGGGTGCCAGGGTCGGTGTTTCTGGCTGACCATTTCTAGCTGTGGCATGCGTAGCCTCTGGCTGCTTCCAGCTGCGGAGCATGGCGGCCTGAGCTAAGCAAAGCCGCCACCACATAGTCGGTCCATCCAGCTGCCTTCATTAAATAACCAACACAACATTACCTAACAGTAGGAGTCTCCATAAAGACTATGTCACCTGAGGACTATGGCTATTTTAATAAAACCGGGCAGCATGCAAACATACCAGCGGTTACAAATAAGACTACCAGGCTGGGGCCACTAAGTGATAGGGTGCTACTTTGGCATGGTGAGGGCCCAAGTTCCATCCCTGCCATCTTAATAAATAAGCAAACCTACATCTGCTGGTGATATAGCTCAGTGGTGAGCACTTGCCTAGCGTATGTGAGGTCCTGGGCTCTATCCCTAGGACTAAACCCCAGCCCCTACTCCGAACCCACCAGGTCCAGGGGTCACTCAACCCTGAGGGCTTGAGTTTGATCCTCTATGAGACAAGAAGAGAAAACACTCCCCTGAGATGTGCTTGACCCCCACATGTATGCCCGTGTGGCCCCCCCACCCCCACCCATAGTATAATTAAGAAAAGCAAGAGTATGGGATTCTTGAGCCCTCGCTGCCCTTGCAGGAGACCTGAATTTGCTTCCCAGCACCCACACCGGGTGACTCAGCAGCTTACAGGGTGGAACTGGATATGGGCCCTGTACCACCAGCACCATCCAGACTGGGGAATGCAGGCCTGGCCTCCAGACCTCCACCTTCAAGGCCTGTCTTGAGAGCCTGTTGCCATGGCAAAAGGGACTCCAACTCTCCAGAGGACCACTGCATCAAATGACACCTCAGTGATAAAAACTACCAGTCCCCAAAGGCATGCCACTGAGCAGAGAAAGCTTCAGACTTGTTTCTGTGCCCTCCCCTGTCCCCTCCCCAATAACACAACCCTTTCATAAACTAGTCGGCAATACATGAAGCAGGAAGATCAGGACTTTAGTGGCCACGAACCTGGGCTCTATGAGTCTCTCTCTCTCTCTCTCTCTCTCTCTCTCTCTCTCTCTCTGAAAAGTCAGAGTCAGCAGGACACTCAGCATGTAAGGTCCTTGTCACCAAGCTCAGTGACCCAGTTCAGTGCCTGGGACCACGCATGGTAGCATAACAGTGACTCCCATGGTTTGTCTTCTACCGTCTACACTCATGCTGTGCCATGCACATCCCTCCAGTGAGATGAATACACATGGAATAACTAAATTACACAGAAATATTTATGAAGACAAGACAGACAGACACTTCCTTAAAGGACCCTAGCAGCCCTCACCTGGCACTCTCCTTCCTTTGGTCTTCGGAATAGCACCAGAGGCTGCAGGCTTCCTGCAAGAGAGAAGAGAGAGCTCTGTAGTTCATCCAGCTGGAGAGTTGTGCAAAGACCAGAGCCGCCGGCCTCCTTCTACAGTGGCAGCTGGGCCCTAGGTGAGAACTGCTCCCAGGACAGGCTCCACAGAAGAATACCACCTCCTCACACCTTCATGGAAGTCACAACACTGGCTATGGGCTTCCCTCACTTCTAGGATGCCGCTGTGTGACTCACAGCCTCTTAGGACAGAGAAACCAGAGCTTGCCCCCAGGGTAAGCTTCTCAGGTTGGTGTGCTAACAGCCAGACTGGTGTGAGGGCTTAGGGATGGGACAGAGGATTTGACAAGGCCACTTGTAGCACAGGGGCTAGGTGGATGATGGAAGGAAAGCTCCAGTCGTAGGGATAAGGTAACAGGTTAAGGTAAAGGATTATCACACAGCCTTCTCTGCAAAGGGTCAGCTTTCTAGGCTGCCCAGTCACTATGACCAGCAACTATTCAACTTTGCCATTCTAGTACCAAGGTAGACACAATGTGTGGACCATGTGGCAACAAAACTTTACTGACTTAGCAACATATGGGATCATACAATGTTCATGTGTCACAGAATAGTTGTATTTTTTTTAACAAATGGATTTTTTTCAAAGATTTATCTTATTCATATGAGTACATTGCAACTGTTTTCAGACACACCAGTAGAGGGCATCAGATCTCATTAGAGATTGATGTGAGGCACCATGTGGTTGCTGGGAATTGAACTGAGGTCCTCTGGAAGAGCAGTCAGTGCTCTTAACTATTGAGCCATCTCTCCGGCCCCCCAAAAGTTGTATTTGACAAATAGATATTGTCAATATCTATTGTTTTTATTTCTTGAGTTCATGTGTGGTGTTTGTGTGAGCACAGGTGCTCATGTGCCACTATGTTTACCATAGTACCTGTGTAAAGGTCAGGGACAACCTCAGCATAGGTCATCACCTTGCACCTTCTCATCCACGGCAGTGTATACCAGACTAGCCCTTCCTCCTACTCCTAGACACTGTCCTGCTTTAGCCTCCCACCTTCCATGGGAAGTGCTGGATTACAGACACTACTGTTTTTATATGGCTTCTGGGGACCCAAAATCAGGTTGTTGGGCTTGTTCAGGGAGCAAATAAATGTCACTTCACAGCCCTGGCTGGGCCAGGCAGCTCACAAGTTAAGTGTCTGCTGCTCTGTAGAGGACTTGAGTTCAGTCTCCAGCACCCAGGTCACAACCACTGTAACTCCAACTCCAGGGGATCCCAACCTCTTCTGGATGCACATACAAGTCAAAAGCAGGGCTCAGAGCCGGGAGCTTCTGGTGCTGGCTTCTCCCTGGAGTGGGGGCAAATCATGGGCATATGGGAGAACATGGGGCCCTGTAGCTCTACAAAGAGCAGGTGCACCTGTTGTCCCTCACAGTGCCCAGAGCCTGCCTGCCCACCACTCACGGAGGCTTCAGGAACATGGCCTTGTCCTGTCCTGTGTCCACTGTGCGTTCACACTCTCTACCCCCAGCCTTTCAGGGCTGGAAGTCTCAGGCGTAGGAGGCTCCTACCATAGGCCTCTTCTCTTAGCATTTCAGTATTTTACATTTTATGTAGTTTGTGCTGATCATGTGCCGTGACATGTACATGGAGGGCAGAGGACAAAATGCATAGTCAGTTCTCTACTTTAACCACGTGAAACTCATGGGTCAAACTGAGGCCATGAGGCTTGGCGGCAAGAACCTTTACCTGCTGAATTTCACCACTTGATCTTCACAGAGGGTGTTTTGCCTGTGACCCTCAACCTTCAGATCTTTTTTTTTTTTTTTAAGGTTTATTCATTTTTTATTTATATGAGTACACTGCAACTGTTTTCAGACACACCAGAAGACGGCATCGGATCCTATTACAGATGGTTGTGAGCCACCCTGTGGTTGCTGGGAATTGAACTCAGGTCCTCTGGCAGAGCAGTCAGTGCTCTTAACCGCTGAGCCATCTCTCTAGCCCCATCCTTCAGACTCTTATGAAGCAAACACCCATGGGTATAGAACTCTCATAGTGAGCCAAGGCTAAAGGGGAGTGCACCAAACAGCTCTAGAGCTCCTGAGGCCTAGGAAAAGGTCTGTCTGCATTGACACTAAAGTTGTACTGCCATGTAGGGTCACGTTTTTCCTTTAAAAACCCAAGGCTGGGTGGTGGAGGCACACGCCTTTGATCCCAGCACTTGGGAGGCAGAGGCAGGCAGAGCCTAACCAGGCATTCTGGACTAAAGAGCTCCAGGCCAGCTACACAAAAGAAACACTGTCTCCAAGGGGAAAAGAAAGAGGAAAAAAGAAAAAGAAAGAAGAAGAGAAAGAAAGAAAGAAGTAAAGAAGGAAGTATTTTAATATTATGTATACCAAGAGATGCCTGCATGTGTATACGTGCACCATCATGTTAATTATAATTGCTGTGGCATAGGTTCCTTCTGGTCTGTGCCAGTGCCCGAGCAGACCTTGGGCTCACAGTCAGTTCTGCACCCAATGCACAACACCAGAGGAAGCTGAACTCCCAGGAGCTCTAACACACTCAGAAACTAGGACCATAGAATCACAGGATCTAAGAAGCTTGGTCACACCAGGATGTTAGGATCCCAGAAGCAGCCTGACTCCCAGGAGCTCTTACACCCAGGATCTCAGGATCACATGATCGCAGAGATAGCTAGACTCTGAGGAGTTCTGACACATCCAAAATAACAGGAGAGATAGGCTCCAGTCAGAGACAGTGAGTACAAGTAGCACTAGAGATAACCAATGGCGAAAGGCAAGCCCAAGAACATAAGCAACAGAAAGGAAGGTTACTTGGCATCATCAGAACCCAGTTTTCCCATCATAGCAAGTCCTGGATATCCCATCACACAAGAAAAGCAAAATTCTGATTTAAAATCACTTCTCATGATGATGATAGAGGACTTTAAGAAGGACATAAACAACTCTCTTAAAGAAATACAGGACAACAAGGTTAACAGGTAAAGTTCTTAAAGAAGAAACACAAAAATCCCTTAAAGAATTGCAGGAAAACACAACCAAACAGGTGAAGGGATTGAACAAATCCATCAAAGATCTGAAACTGGAAGTAGAAACAATAAAGAGATCACAAAGGGAGACAACCCTGGAGAGAGAAAACCTAGGAAAGAGATCAGGAGTCATAGATGCAAGCATCACCAACAGAATACAAGAGAAAGAAGAGAGAATCACAGGTGCAGAAGATACCATAGAAAACATTGACAACAGTAAAAGGAAATGCAAGATGCAAAAAGCTCCTAACACAAAACATCCAGGAAATCCAGGACACAATGAGAAGACCAAACCTAAGGATAATAGGCATAGAAGAGAGCAAAGATTCCCAAATGAAAGGGCCAGTAAATATCTTCAACAAAATTATAGAAAACTTCCCTAACCTAAAGAAAGAGATGCCCAGAAACATACAAGAAGCCTACAGAACTCCAAAAAGACTAGACCAGAAAGAAATTCCTCCCGTCACATAATAATCGAAACAACAAATGCTCAAAACAAAGAAAGAATATTAAAAGCAGTAAGGGAAAAAGGTCAAGTAACTTACAAAGGCAGACCTATCAGAATTATACCAGACTTCTCGCCAGAGATGATAAAAGCCAGAAGATCCTGGACAGATGTCTTACAGACCCTAAGAGAACACAAATGCCAGCCCAGACTATTATACCCAGCAAAACTCTCAATTACCATAGATGGAGAAAACAAAATATTCCATGACAAAACCAAATTTACACAACATCTTTCCATAAATCCAGCCCTACAAAGGATAATAGATGAATAACTAACACAAGGAGAAAAAAGCAAGAAAGTGATCTTCTTTCAACAAACCCAAAAGAAGATAGGCACACAAACACAATTCCACTTCTAATAACAAAAATATCAGGAAGCAACAATCACATTTCCTTAATATCTCTTAACATCAATGGACTCAATTCCCCAATAAAAAGACATAGACTAACAGACTGGATACATAAACAGGACCCAGAATGTTGCTGCATACAGGAAACACACCTCAGTGACAAAGAGAGACACTACCTCAGAGTAAAAGGCTGGAAAACAATTTTCCAAGCAAATGGTCCCAAGAAATAAGCTGGAGTAACCATTCTGATATCGAATAAAATTGACTTTCAACCAAAAGTTATCAAAAAAGAGAAGGAAGAATACTTCATACTTGCCGAAGGACAAATCTACCAAGATAAACTCTCAATTCTGAACTTCTATGCTCCAAATGCAAGGGCACCCACATTCATAAAAGAAACTTTACTAAAGCCCAAACCACACATTGCACCTCACACAATAATAGTGGGAGACTACAACACCCTACTCTCAGCAATGGACAGATCACAGAAACAGAAACTAAACAGAGATACAGTGAAACTAAGAGAAGTTATGAACCAAATGAATTTAACAGGTATTTATAGAACATTTCATCCTAAAACAAAAGAATATACCTTCTTCAAAGCACCTAATGGTACTTTCTCCAAAACTGACCATATAAATAGTCACAAAACAGGCCTCAACACATACAAGAAAATTGAAACAATCCCATGCATCCTATCAGATCACCATGGACTAAGGGTGGTCTTCAGAAACAACAAAAACAATGGAAAGTCCACATAGATGTGGAAACTGAAAAACTCTCTACTCAATGATAACTTGATCAAGGAAGAGATAAAGAAATTAAAGACTTTTTCGGATTTAATGAAAAGGAAGGCACATCATACAAAAATATGTGGGTCACAATGAAAGCAGTGCTAAACTCATAGCTCTGAGTGCCTACACAAAGAAACTGGAGAGAGCATACACTAGCAGCTTGACAGCACACCTGAAAGCTCTAGAACAAAAAGAAGCAAATACACCCAAGAGGAGTAGACACCAGGAAATAGCCAAACATAGGGCTAAAATCAACCAAGTACAAACAAAAAGAACTATACAAAAAAAAAAAAAAATCAACAAAACCAGGAGCTGGTTCTTTGAGAAAATCAACAAGATAGATAAACCTTCAACCAGACAAAGCAGAGGGCACAGAGACAGTATCCAAATTAATAAAATCAGAACTGAAAAGGGAGACATAACAACAGAAACCAAGGAAATTCAAAAAATCATCAGATCCTACTACAAAAGCCTATACTCAACAAAACTGGAAAATCTGGATGAAATGGACAATTTTCTAGACAGTTACCAGGTACCAAAGTTAAATCAGGATCAGATAAACCATTTAAATAGTCCCATAACCCCTAAAGAAATAGAAGTAGTCATTAAAGTCTCCCCACCAAAATAAACCAAAAAAAAAAAAAACAAAAGAAAACAACAACAACAAACAAAAAAAAAACCCAGGACCAGATGGTCTTAGTACAGAATTCTATCAGGCCTTCAAAGAAGACCTAATACCAATACTCTTCAAGCTATTCCACAAAATAGAAGCAGAAGGAACACTATTCAATTTGTTCTATGAAGCCATAATTACTTACATAACTAAACCACACAAAGACCCAACAAAGAAAGAACTTCCGACCAATTTCCCTTATGAATATCGATGCAAAACTACTCAATAAAATTCTTGCAAACTGAATCCAAGAACACATCAAACCAATCATCCATCAGGCCTTATCTCAGGAATGCAGGGATGGTTCAATATATAGAAATCCATCAACGTTCTCCACTACATAAACAAACTCAAAGAGAAAAACCACATGATCATCTCACTAGATGCTAAGTAAACATTTGACAAAATTCAACACCCCTTCATGGTAAAAGTCTTGTAAAGATCAGAAATTCAAGGCCAATACCTAAACATAGTAAAAGCAATATACAGCAAACCAGTAGCCAACATCAAACTAAATGGAGAGAAACTTGAAGCAATCCCACTAAAATCAGGAACTAGACAAGGCTGCCACCTCTCTCCCTACCTATTCAATATAGTATTCAAAGTCCTAGCCAGAGAAATTAGACAAGAAAAGGAGGTCTAAGGGATACAAATTGGAAAGGAAAAAGTCAAAATATCATTATTTGCATATGATATGATAGTATACTTAAGTGACCCCAAAACTTCTACCAGAGAACTTCTAAACCTGATATAAAAAAAAAAAAAAACATAAAACAAACAAAAAACAAAAAAACAACAACAACAAAACCCTTCAGAAAAGTGGCTGGATATAAAATTACTTCAATCAAATCAGTAGCCTTCCTATACTCAAAGGATAAACAGGCTGAGAAAGAAATTAGAGAAATGACACCCTTCACAATAGTCACAAATAATATGAAATACCTTGATGTGAATCTAACCAAACAAGTGAAAGATCTGTATGACAAGAACTTCAAGTCCCTGAAGAAAGAAATTGAAGAAGATCTCAGAAGACGGAAAGATGCTCATCATGGATTGGCAGGATTAATATAGTAAAAATGGCCTTGACAATCTACAGATTCAATGCAATCCCCATCAAAATTCCAACTCAATTCTTCAGAGATAGAAAGAGAAATTTGTAAATTCCTTTGGAATAACAAAAAACCCAAGATAGCAAAAACTATTCTCAACAATAAAAGAACTTCTGAGGAATTACCATCCCTGACCTCAATGTGTACTATGGAGCAATAGTGACAAAAACTATATGGTATTGGTACAGAGACAGGCAGGAAGATCAATGGAATAGAATTGAAGACCCAGAAATGAACCCACATATGGTTACTTGATCTTTGACAAAGGAGCCAAAACCATCCAGTGGGAAAAAGGCAGCATTTTCAACAAATGGTGCTGGTTGAACTGGAGGTCAGCATGTAGAAGAATGCAAATCAATCTCCTTGTACAAAGCTCAAGTCCAAGTGGATCAAGGACCTCCACATAAGACTGAATACACTGAAATAGAAGAGAAAGTGGGGAAGAACCTCGAACACATGGGTGTTGCGGGAGATATTTAAAACGGTTGCATCCAATCTGGCTTTTCTTAGTTAGCTGCCATCTTCCCATCTAGCCTAGGCCTGAGAATACTACACCGCTGCCACTCGCCTCTGGCTCAGGCAACCAGAGACACCAGTCCTGCCACCTAAGAGACACCAGCGTGGGAGATGGCTCTGCCAATCTTCCATGCTGCCTCCACAAGGCTGGGCATTGCCCAAACCATCTCAATATCCACGTGGGCCTGGTAGGAACGAGACTCTAATGCTTAGATTATCCAAAGGCTTTATATATTTGGTAATGTTCAATAACAAGATGCTCACACAATCAGAGATGTAACCCAATACCCAACCTAGATATATCGACTACCTTTGACTGCTAGAGGCAGGTGCACATCCACTTCCATGTTCCCAACCCCCTCTCTCTCTCTGTCTGTCTGTCTCTCCCTCTCTCCTAGTTCCTCCTCTTCCTTCTCCTCTCTTCCTCTCTTTACTCCTCTTTTTTCTCTCCTTACTCTTCCTACCTTAGCTCTCCAACTTGCGGGAGAAATATCCCAATACACATGGGCACAGCGGGAAAGTTCCTGAACAGAACACCAATGGCTTATGCTCTAAGATCAAGAATTGACAAATGGGACCTCATAAAATTGCAAAGCTTCTGTAAGACAAAGGACACTGTCAATAGGACAAAATGGAAACCAACTGATTGGGAAAAGATCTTTACCAATCCCACATCTGACAGAAGACTAATAGCCAATATATACAAAGAACCAAGAAATTAGACTCCAGACAACCAAATAACCCTATTAAAAAATGGTGTCCAGAGCTAAACAAAGAATTCTCAACTGAGGAAACTCAAATGGTCAGTCAAAAAGCACCTAAAGAAATGTTCAGCATCCTTAGTCATCAGGGAAGTGCAAATCAAAACAACCCTGAGATTCCACCTCACACCAGTCAGAATGGCTAAGATCTCAGGTGATAGCAAATGTGGATAGAATGTGAAGAAAGAGGAACACTCCTCCATTGTTGGTGGGATTGTAAGCTGGTACAAACACTCTAGAAATCAGTCTGGCAGTTCCTCAGAAAATTGGACATAGTATTACCTGAGGATCCAGCTATAGCACTCCTGGGCATATACCCAGAAGATGCTCCAACATATAACAAGGACACATGCTCCACTATGTTCATTGCCGCCTTCTTCATAATAGCCAGAAGCTGGAAAGAACCCAGATGTCCTTCAACAGAGGAATGGATACAGAAAGTGTGGTACATTTACTCAGCTATTAAAAACAATGAATTCATGAAATTCTTAGGCAAATGGATGGAACTAGAAAATATCATCCTGAGTGAGGTAACCCAATCACAAAAGAACACACATGGTAGGCACTCACTGATAAGTGGATATTAGCCCAAAAGCTTGAAATACCCAAGACATAACTCACAGACCACATGAAGAAGGAAGACCAAAGTGTGGGTGCTTCAGTCCTTCTTAGAGGTCGGGAAGGATTGTGGGAGGGGGTGACTGGGCCGGGTTATAAAGTGAATAAGCAAAAAAATAAAATAAAATAAATTAATTAACCACTAAAAAAAAAGAAAAGTTACAGACACTCTGCCATGTGACTGAGCCCATGATTGGATAAGGAGGGAATCCTAAGACCCAGGATATACAATAGATAAGGCTTTGTGTTCTGAACCTTGATTGGGGAGTTTGGGGAGGATGAGAGCAAAGGTTGTGTACTCTTTGGAGTACTAGCCTACAGGTGACCTGGCCCGAGGGTCAGTCAACCGAATCTGCAAGCGAGAGAGTGGGGATGGAGGGGCAAGAGACAGGAAGAATGGAGACAAGACAGGGTGTCTGACCAAGTCTTGTTTACTCAAAGGCAATTGTGAGTATATAAGCACAAGCAGGGGAGTGCAGCCGGAAACACTTTACCAGGTGTGCCTTGCAGCTGGGGACATTAAACAAGTCCAGGATATGTCTGAGAAAAACAATTTATCAGAGTATGCTCAGCTGTTGTGGGCTGCTTGCAAAAACATCATGCTAGAAAAACAAGTCCCTTGTCAGGGTTGAAAAGTATCAACCTGCAAATATATGGCCCAAGATGGTTGCAAAGATGGTAGCCACTTTCTGCTAGGAGTTGGCTCCCAACATACAGGAAAAGGACAGGACATGTTTGCAATTACAGCTTTAAAAAAAAATCACTGTTTAATTCCAAACTGGTATACCGGTCATTATTTTTAGTAGGCTGACATCAGTATCTACAGAATTGTAAAATAAAACCTTTGGAACTTAAAAAAAAAAAAAAAAGAAGAGTAACAAAATACTCAAGGGAGGAAATATGGAGACAAAGTGTGGTGCAGAAGCTGAAGGAGGAGCAGTCTCTGAATGGAAAGTGGAGACTACCATGGCTCCAGCCATATATGATGGTCTTGTCTGGCATCGGTGGGAGAGGAGGTCTTTGGTCCCGTGAAGGCTGGATGCCCCAGTGTGGGGAAAGTCGAGGGTGGGGAGGTGGTTGGGGGCACAGCCTCATAGAAGCAGGAGGGAGGGGATGGGATAGGGGATTTCTGGGGTGGGGGATGGGCAAAGGGGATAACATTTGAAATGTAAATAAAATATCCAAAAAATATAATTGCAACTGTTATAACATCTGTGTTAAATCAGATAGTGAAGACTAAATAGTTAAATCTCAATTACAATACAGCTAGTGGGGGAGGGGTGCTGAAGAGATGGTTCAGTAGCTAAGGACAGAAGACCCAGGTTCGGTTCCAGTGCCCACATGACTCATATTTGCTTGTAACTCCAATTCCAAGGAATCTTTCTGGACTTCATGGAACACCATGGTGCACAGACTTACATTAGGCAAAGCACTGGGGCACATAAAATAAGTAAATAAAATATATGGTTAACAGATGCTATGATTGACGAATTTCTTAGTGGCTTTGGCTATCATTTCTCTCTCCTGAAGACCTGCCTTCCTCACAGCTCAGCCTCATTGGCTTCTAGGATGTCTCCCAGCTCCGTGGCGCAAGAACTGCTCAACACCACCCTACAGCACCCTCTTGATGGAGAATTCTCTCTAATGACTAAGTCTTCCATCCTGAGGCTACCGTCTGACTACCAGTCCTAGATAAGAATCCCCATGGTGTTCACTCACAGCTCAGAAGCCAGACTCTGCAATGCTCAGTGTCCCTTGGATCTCTTCCGCTAATCCTCGGCTAAATCATTCCGCTATTTAAAAAAAAATATATGGTTTATCTTTTGAGACAGGTTTCTCTGTTTAGCCCTGGCCATTCTAGAACTCTCACTAAACATCAGGCTGGCCTGGAAACCAGATACCTGCCTACCTCTGCCCTTGAGCACTGAGACTAATGGTGTGTGCCAGCATGTTCAATTAAAAATTAACTAGAGGCCGGGCATGGCAGCACATGCCTTTAATTCCAGCGATTGGGAGGCAGAGGCAGGAGGATCGTTGTGAGTTCCAGAGCAGCCTGTCTACATAGGGAGTTCCAGGACAGCCAGGGCTACAAAGTAAGACCTTGTCTCAAAGATAAACGAGACAAAATAAAAAAAAAAATTTTTTTTTTTTTTTGTTGTTGAAATAGGATCTTAGGTAGGTAACTCAGAGTGTCCTTGAACTCTGGATCCTCCCACTTTCACTGAGGTCCTAACAGGCATGCTTCACTCTGGACCTTCACTGAGCACAGGTGGGTGCTTCTCTCCCTGGCGTTAACTCTAAAGTAATTATCTTGTAACTCCGACTGTTTTCCTCCTTCAGTGTCACAAAACTCCTTTCAGGAAATAAGGAAAGCTGAGTTCTAAGGAACAATCGGAGCTCCAATACTTCCAAGGCTCACTCTAACACAGATGCATCCTGTGCTGCAATAAATGGTCACAGCTGGAGTTGGTAACTCCAGGACTCTGGAGGGGTTGGAGGATTTGTAATTCAAAGTAACTTTTTTTGCTACAATGTGTTCAAAGCAAGTTTGGACTACAATTCACCCTGTCTCAAAACTATACCAAAACATGCCTAACATAAAACAGAGGAGTTTGAGTGGCCCCAAATGCAAAAGCTAGGCCCTTGGAGGCTAAGCTACCTGCTGCCAGCACCAAAGGCCACAACCCAATTCTGAGCTGCATCTGGGCCCCCAGCTCTCCAGCATGCACAGAAGCCTTCCAGTCTGGGAGGGATTCAAGCAGTCACTCTTCGGATGCCAGTTCCCCAGCTCAGCCCAGGATCTGATCTTGGTCAAGCCTAAGGCGCCCCTAAATTCCGCCCAGCTGCGCTCAGAACTCACCTTGCCTCCCGCTCGGATGAATCGGCCATATTCCTGAGGGTGTAGCTTCAAGAAGTTGAACAGATCCAGTTGAACAGACCCGAAGCACCGCTCAGAGTGCATCAAATACTGCTGGAAAGGGGCGTGGCTATCTTGGCTTCCACCCCTCTCAGTTGTAGAACACTTGGCAACACGTGGGAATGCATCAACTGCAATGGGCATTCACTGTGCCTCTTCAGGCGGGGCATGACCTCGAGGCGCCCAGCCTCTCTGACACACTGGCGCACCGCCCACTCAGCCCTTTGGAACCTGAAATGAAAACTCACTGTGGACCATCAGACAAGGCTGGTTGCTTTGGAGCAGCAGGGCCTGGAGCAGCAGGCGGGCTGGCCAGGAACAGGCAACCCTCAGAAGCCCAGGCCAGGTGAGTGGAGACCGAGCTGGTTGTTCATTGGCTTCCTCCTGTGGTCCTGAGGCTTCGGGGCAGGGGACGTGGGCATGCTGAGGGCTTACAGTGCCTTTGACCAGTGGCTGCAGAGACTGCTGAGAGGACGTGGCTAAGGTGGCAACTGAGGGGAAAGATGAGGAGGTTAGGGGAAACAATGAATTCATGAAATTCTTAGGCAAATGGATGGAACTAGAAAATATCATCCTGAGTGAGGTAACCCAATCACAAAAGAACACACATGGTAGGCACTCACTGATAAGTGGATATTAGCCCAAAAGCTTGAAATACCCAAGACATAACTCACAGACCACATGAAGAAGGAAGACCAAAGTGTGGGTGCTTCAGTCCTTCTTAGAGGTCGGGAAGGATTGTGGGAGGGGGTGACTGGGCCGGGTTATAAAGTGAATAAGCAAAAAAATAAAATAAAATAAATTAATTAACCACTAAAAAAAAAAGAAAAGTTACAGACACTCTGCCATGTGACTGAGCCCATGATTGGATAAGGAGGGAATCCTAAGACCCAGGATATACAATAGATAAGGCTTTGTGTTCTGAACCTTGATTGGGGAGTTTGGGGAGGATGAGAGCAAAGGTTGTGTACTCTTTGGAGTACTAGCCTACAGGTGACCTGGCCCGAGGGTCAGTCAACCGAATCTGCAAGCGAGAGAGTGGGGATGGAGGGGCAAGAGACAGGAAGAATGGAGACAAGACAGGGTGTCTGACCAAGTCTTGTTTACTCAAAGGCAATTGTGAGTATATAAGCACAAGCAGGGGAGTGCAGCCGGAAACACTTTACCAGGTGTGCCTTGCAGCTGGGGACATTAAACAAGTCCAGGATATGTCTGAGAAAAACAATTTATCAGAGTATGCTCAGCTGTTGTGGGCTGCTTGCAAAAACATCATGCTAGAAAAACAAGTCCCTTGTCAGGGTTGAAAAGTATCAACCTGCAAATATATGGCCCAAGATGGTTGCAAAGATGGTAGCCACTTTCTGCTAGGAGTTGGCTCCCAACATACAGGAAAAGGACAGGACATGTTTGCAATTACAGCTTTAAAAAAAAATCACTGTTTAATGCCAAACTGGTATACCGGTCATTATTTTTAGTAGGCTGACATCAGTATCTACAGAATTGTAAAATAAAACCTTTGGAACTTTAAAAAAAAAAAAAAAAAAGAAGGAGTAACAAAATACTCAAGGGAGGAAATATGGAGACAAAGTGTGGTGCAGAAGCTGAAGGAGGAGCAGTCTCTGAATGGAAAGTGGAGACTAACATGGCTCCAGCCATATATGATGGTCTTGTCTGGCATCGGTGGGAGAGGAGGTCTTTGGTCCCGTGAAGGCTGGATGCCCCAGTGTGGGGAAAGTCGAGGGTGGGGAGGTGGTTGGGGGCACAGCCTCATAGAAGCAGGAGGGAGGGGATGGGATAGGGGATTTCTGGGGTGGGGGATGGGCAAAGGGGATAACATTTGAAATGTAAATAAAATATCCAAAAAATATAATTGCAACTGTTATAACATCTGTGTTAAATCAGATAGTGAAGACTAAATAGTTAAATCTCAATTACAATACAGCTAGTGGGGGAGGGGTGCTGAAGAGATGGTTCAGTAGCTAAGACAGAAGACCCAGGTTCGGTTCCAGTGCCCACATGACTCATATTTGCTTGTAACTCCAATTCCAAGGAATCTTTCTGGACTTCATGGAACACCATGGTGCACAGACTTACATTAGGCAAAGCACTGGGGCACATAAAATAAGTAAATAAAATATATGGTTAACAGATGCTATGATTGACGAATTTCTTAGTGGCTTTGGCTATCATTTCTCTCTCCTGAAGACCTGCCTTCCTCACAGCTCAGCCTCATTGGCTTCTAGGATGTCTCCCAGCTCCGTGGCGCAAGAACTGCTCAACACCACCCTACAGCACCCTCTTGATGGAGAATTCTCTCTAATGACTAAGTCTTCCATCCTGAGGCTACCGTCTGACTACCAGTCCTAGATAAGAATCCCCATGGTGTTCACTCACAGCTCAGAAGCCAGACTCTGCAATGCTCAGTGTCCCTTGGATCTCTTCCGCTAATCCTCGGCTAAATCATTCCGCTATTTAAAAAAAATATATGGTTTATCTTTTGAGACAGGGTTTCTCTGTTTAGCCCTGGCCATTCTAGAACTCTCACTAAACATCAGGCTGGCCTGGAAACCAGATACCTGCCTACCTCTGCCCTTGAGCACTGAGACTAATGGTGTGTGCCAGCATGTTCAATTAAAAATTAACTAGAGGCCGGGCATGGCAGCACATGCCTTTAATTCCAGCGATTGGGAGGCAGAGGCAGGAGGATCGTTGTGAGTTCCAGAGCAGCCTGCTCTACATAGGGAGTTCCAGGACAGCCAGGGCTACAAAGTAAGACCTTGTCTCAAAGATAAACGAGACAAAAATTAAAAAAAAATTTTTTTTTTTTTTTTTTTTGTTGAAATAGGATCTTAGGTAGGTAACTCAGAGTGTCCTTGAACTCTGGATCCTCCCACTTTCACTGAGGTCCTAACAGGCATGCTTCACTCTGGACCTTCACTGAGCACAGGTGGGTGCTTCTAGTGTAACTCTCCCTGGCGTTAACTCTAAAGTAATTATCTTGTAACTCCGACTGTTTTCCTCCTTCAGTGTCACAAAACTCCTTTCAGGAAATAAGGAAAGCTGAGTTCTAAGGAACAATCGGAGCTCCAATACTTCCAAGGCTCACTCTAACACAGATGCATCCTGTGCTGCAATAAAATGGTCACAGCTGGAGTTGGTAACTCCAGGACTCTGGAGGGGTTGGAGGATTTGTAATTCAAAGTAACTTTTTTTGCTACAATGTGTTCAAAGCAAGTTTGGACTACAATTCACCCTGTCTCAAAACTATACCAAAACATGCCTAACATAAAACAGAGGAGTTTGAGTGGCCCCAAATGCAAAAGCTAGGCCCTTGGAGGCTAAGCTACCTGCTGCCAGCACCAAAGGCCACAACCCAATTCTGAGCTGCATCTGGGCCCCCAGCTCTCCAGCATGCACAGAAGCCTTCCAGTCTGGGAGGGATTCAAGCAGTCACTCTTCGGATGCCAGTTCCCCAGCTCAGCCCAGGATCTGATCTTGGTCAAGCCTAAGGCGCCCCTAAATTCCGCCCAGCTGCGCTCAGAACTCACCTTGCCTCCCGCTCGGATGAATCGGCCATATTCCTGAGGGTGTAGCTTCAAGAAGTTGAACAACCAGTTGAACAGACCCGAAGCACCGCTCAGAGTGCATCAAATACTGCTGGAAAGGGGCGTGGCTATCTTGGCTTCCACCCCTCTCAGTTGTAGAACACTTGGCAACACGTGGGAATGCATCAACTGCAATGGGCATTCACTGTGCCTCTTCAGGCGGGGCATGACCTCGAGGCGCCCAGCCTCTCTGACACACTGGCGCACCGCCCACTCAGCCCCTTTGGAACCTGAAATGAAAACTCACTGTGGACCATCAGACAAGGCTGGTTGCTTTGGAGCAGCAGGGCCTGGAGCAGCAGGCGGGCTGGCCAGGAACAGGCAACCCTCAGAAGCCCAGGCCAGGTGAGTGGAGACCGAGCTGGTTGTTCATTGGCTTCCTCCTGTGGTCCTGAGGCTTCGGGGCAGGGGACGTGGGCATGCTGAGGGCTTACAGTGCCTTTGACCAGTGGCTGCAGAGACTGCTGAGAGGACGTGGCTAAGGTGGCAACTGAGGGGAAAGATGAGGAGGTTAGGGGATGGCATGTGTCTGGACTCAACCACTGAGGCAGGGGTTGTCCTTCCAGGTCACTGTGCTCCACAGCCCTTTGCTAGAACTGGCATGAAGTTTGTTGGCTAGGAAGGAGCCAAACTAGCATCTCCTGTCCCTGTGAGGCTTCAGGCAAACGCCTCCCCTTACCCTAGCTGTGTGAATGTCCTGAGGCTCCAGGGGACCCTGGTTGTGTGACAGTCACTTCTGTTAACGCTTGCTTCTCTGCCTCTGAGAGCCGATGTCTGGGGACATGGCGTGCTCTGCAGTGGGCAGTGCCATGCATTGTGGAACTTGGGCAGTATCCCAGACTTGGCCTGTGAAGAGCCATTGACACCCATACTTTCTGGGGTGACATTGTCCCCCGAGGACAGAGTCAGCCCAGGGGCAGCAACTGATGTTCATGAGAGACATGCTTTCTACACACCTGCTCACGCTAGCCCTAGGGCCTGGGCTTTCTTGGTGACATGAGTGCTGAGCCTCCATGTAGATGGGTTTCCAGGGGGTTGGGTGGTGACTGTCACCAAAGGTATCCACAAGGGCAGGTCTTACTGTACTGGTTCCCCTGTTAGATCTCTTCTCACAGGTCACAGAGGCCTTGCTAGGTCCTAAAAAGTCCCTGTGGACTTTTGAGGAGACTGGTCAGAAGTGTTGGTTTCATGACATTTTGTTGGCGTTATTGTTTGGGATTTTAATTTTTATTGTTGGGACCATGTGCTGGGCAAGGGCTCTGCCACAGCAGTAAACTCCTGAATTCTCCCAAACCTGGAACTTTCTGAGTCATTCACACGGTGCCATGTTTGGAAGATTCCTCACATGGAATCATGGGATGGATTGCCATCCAAAGAGAGACAGTGGAAAATGTTGCAGAGTGTCTCC
Source organism: Mastomys natalensis (assembly GCA_021653895.1). Lineage (NCBI taxonomy): Eukaryota > Metazoa > Chordata > Mammalia > Rodentia > Muridae > Mastomys > Mastomys natalensis. Next base: position 23,652 of record JAJTUV010004270.1, read on the forward strand.
CTGGGTCTGTGAGAGCAGGAGGGCTGACCAATGGATGGCAGAGCCCATGTGGAAGCCCTTTGGCTTCTACTTGAGTGAAATCTTCACCATGACATTTTTTTTTTCCCTTGAAACACAGGTTGGAACTTACAGTCTTCAATTTCCTGACTCAGTTTCCCATGCCTGGGATTACAGGCATATATTACTATGCCTAAATCCTGTTTGTATTTATAAATGTTCTTAAAGCCAGAAGGGTCCAAAATCTAAAATGCTGTGGTTCCAGGCATATCCCACAGGGGATTCTTGACCTGTGGGAGTCCAGGCCAGTATTTTTTGAGTGGCTACTTCATTCCCATAACAGCCTGTGTGAGACAGAGACTCCCGTGGTGTGTCATCACTAGGGGGGTGTGGGAGATTCCCACAGCAGAGCTGACTCAGGCTGTACTGTTAGACTGGAGAAACCCACTAGGTCCCTGGTAATCCTACCACCCTGGGGTCTTAGACAGTTCCAACCACAGGGCCTTAATCTGATCTTTCCTCCTACGCTATAAATCTGCTCTTGAAGGCAGATTGGGATCCCCAGTCACTCTGAGGCTGGATTATTAAGAGCCTAAGGCCACTGTGGGCTCCATAGGGAGACCCTGTTTCAGTAGTAAAAGGTGTCCTGTGTGAGTGCTTTCCTGTCTTTCCTGAGACCTTGCTATTGGAGTTAGACTAGCTGTCTCACCAAGTTTAGGGAGAAAGCAGGATGTTAGTACCTTCCATAGTGAGGCCTAGTGACAGACGGTCTGTGGAAGTTCTAGAAAGATCTACAGGTATATATGTCCTGTGCATTGGACCCACCTGCTTCCCACTGTCCTTTACCTTTATTTTGCAGCCCATGGGACACCTGGAAATGTTCCAGATCCTGGCTGCACACAGGGCCTGTCCCTGATTCCCACTGCAGCCAGAGCCTGCCTGCTTGTCATAGGTCTGATGGAGCCACTGTAAGCTCCCCTAACACCTGCAGAGACCACTACAGGAGACCCTGCAACCCCCAGATCCTCCATCTGTGCCCACAATGTCCCTATGTGGCACTGAGACAGTCTAAGCTCCTTCCTCCATTTGTGGGGCCTCAGAATCTGACCATTCCTACTTTGGCTCCTCTCATACCACTCTGGAAGCCCTGTTGCCAAACTAACCCCAGATGGCCTGTGGCCCTGCCCTTATGTGGCCCCTGCTCCCATGTTCCCTGTGTGCCTGGGTCCTTCTAGCTGTGTCCAGTTCTGGCTTCTTCCCTGCCTCCCCACCTCCCTGTCCCAAATGCTCTTCTTCACACATGGGTTTCTGGGTCTCCTCACTTCTCAGAAGCTTGGAACTGGTTCTTTCTTTGCTGTAAGGATGCTTGTCCTGACACTGGAGGACCTTGCTTCAAGTAGTGGCAGTCAAAAATGGTGCTGCTGATGTCAGTCTGCCCAGACTGTCTTTGTGACTGTGGGAATGTGCCTTTGTTTGGGCTGTCATTTACCCCCCTCATGGCCATGGTACCAGTAACCTGATACTGGTGCCTTCTCACCATGTTCACCTCAACTGTAAAGGCAGAAGGCCACAGTGACCCAGCACCAGACCCTGAGGACACTGAGGTGGTGCTAATTGTTTGGAAAGAAGGATGTGGAGGACATGCCTGTCATCCTAGAACTGAGGAAAAGGACCTAGGAAGATGAGGCCTTCTAGACTATCCTGGGCTACAGAAACTCTGCCTCAAAGAAGACAGGTAGACCAGGGCTGGGGTTCAGTTGGTGAAAGGCTCTATCTCAGCACCACATAAACACACCTTAATGTCCAGGCAGGAAGGAAGTCTGGGACTTGGAGATCAGCTGCATGGTGAGTTGGAGGCCAACCTGAGCTACATGAGACTTTTTGAGAGAGAAAGAGACAGACAGACAGATCCTGTCTTTTTGGGACACAGGCAGGTAGACCCAGGCAGGGAGAGCTGCCTTGAAAGATGGGTGACAGAATGGGTGTCAGATGGTAGTTAGGGTGGCCAGCTCATGCTTGGAGGGGTGCTGTCTCCAGGGAACCTGATGTCTCAGACGGCAAGAGTGGCCCCAGGAAGGAGAAATGGCATGTTCTGAGCCCTGTTGTGGAGTTAGGGGAGGCTCCAAAGGTGCCTTCTCCCCATGTTCAAACTGTGGAGACAGAAGGCCACAGCAACATGCAGGGCCTGCTGGAAACACCCCAGAACTACTGCATATGGAACACTCCATGTCCCCTCTTGGGCACCTCGAGGCAGTGCTGGGTTGTTTTAAGTGGCCACAGTCAGCTGTCTTAAAACAGCAAGAATGGAATTTTCTGGCACTGAAGACCTTCAATCCAAAATCCTAGAGACTACTGTCTTGAGAGGCTCCAGGGGGACTCCTTTCTGCCTCCTCCAGATCTGGGACTTGAGTGGTCTTTGGTTCAGGTCTCATTCCAGCAGTCTCCATCTCTGTCTGTTCTTTATTATAGCCTTCTTTGACACAGGGTCTTGATGAGTAGCCTTGCTGTCCTGAACTGCTAGACCCTCCTGCCTTCGCATCTCCAGTGTGTGGTCAGTCTTGGGAAAGTGTTTGTCCTGGGTATTTGTCCTGGGTCAAGTGTTGTAAACACAGGTGTGTGCCACCATTCGAACCAGCCTTGTGTCTTCTAAAGTGCCAGACACTGACCTAGGGCTTCCTATGGTATCTTCTGAACCCCTGGCTTTTGTCACCGCCTTCTTCCCAAGTAGCTTCACACTCCGAGGATCAGGATCACAGTGGGTGTGGATCCCAGGGAGCAGCCCAACCAAGTGCCAGCCTGGCAGATGGCACCATGCTGCTGGCTCAAGCTGAGAGTTTTGGCTGGAAGTTATTATGCACCCCTGCCTTCCCTCCAAAGCCTTTGGACTCTTGGGCATCCTGGGATGTGCCTCTCAGTAGTGACTGAGCCAACTAGTAACCTACAGTTCTCCTGGCATTCTGTGTTAGACTTTTGGCTTAGTCCATGGTACATTCCTAGGGCCACCTACACTTATTTTTTTCTTTGCAATGTGTTTGGAATGGAAACCAGGACCTTCTGAATGGGAGGCAACTGTAGCACTAGGACACACCCCACAGTTCCTTACTGGGGGTTCTAGGCACCGGCTCTAGCCCTGAGCTACGCCCCCAGCCCATTTCTACTTAGAGGAGGGAATTCCTCTTGTGAGCTTCTCCTATGGACACTGGACCATCCACCTAGAAGCCAAGCCATGAGATGCTCTGTTAAGTCTCAGCTGGCCTTTGCATTGGAACCATCTTCTGTCTGTGGATCTGGGTCTGGGTCAGGGCTGTCTGAGGAAGCTCCTACAGCTGTGATATCTGAAATCAGCTGCTTTCAGTCATTCATCCTGCACAGTTTGGATTCTGCTTGCAAATAGTAATTAGGTGATGGGTGTGGTGGTTCATGCCTGCCTGTGATCTAGCCCCTCTAGAGGCAGAGGCAGGAGGATGGGCTGTTCCAGGCCAGCCTGGTCTACATAGGCAGACCCTGTCTGTGGGGTGGGAAGAGGGTACAAACTCAGACAAACAGAAAAAGAAACTGAGGGCCACAGGGAAGAGAGAGGAAGCACTGGTTGTGACTGATCCCCCACCTCTCAGCCCATCCTGCCCTAAAGCCAGCCTTCTCCTTTTAGCTGGGGAATGATTTCACTGCTAAACACGTGGCTTCAAATTATGGCCTCATGTAACACACAAGTCGGCTGCCCAGCTCTTTGATTTTTTTTCATTTCCAGATTTCATTTTTTTATGCCCATGAGTAGTATGTCTCTATGTTGTACCAGCAGGAGCACAACTTAGTCCTTAGGTAATAGCTATAGTATCCATGGTAATCCAGGCGCTAAATGGTAGCAAAACAGGACCTCATGCTTTGCCATAAAATGATCAATGTGCTCTTGGACTCACACCAAGACTGGGTAAATATGTTTACAAGCAGATCACTTATGCCATCCTAGCTCCCGTGCTTGATACTCAAAAAGCTTTAAGCAAAATGAAACTAGGGTTCCAAAGAGTATGGTTCATTTCATTTCATATTTAAATTTATAGAATGTGAGGAAGTTTGACTGGGCAGAGAAATATAAAGTTATAAAGGATGGAAAGATCTGGCTCATAAACTCACTAGTTCTCAGAAAGGGAAAGACCAGAGGTAGGCATGGCTGTACATCAGACATTGCTCTGGGCCTGAGATGCAGGGCAGGGAAGAAAAAACAGTCACAGGGCAAAAACCTGCTCTCCCGATTGCCTATTTCCTAGTTGTGGAGAGCCTGGTGTCTGGCAAGTTCTAGGCCTGTGGGAGGAGTTAGCAAGGTAGAGCTAGGAAGGATGCACAGGGAAGCTGACATTTGAAGACTGTGAGAACTGAGTTATCCATGGGTCTTAGAGAACAGCATCTCCTGCAGAGGATGAGCCAGTGCAAGCACCCTGAGAACAGAACAGCCCAAGGCAGTTGGAGGGGAGGAAGAGGATGGGATAGGGATACAGGAGGCAGGAGGTGGTCATAAAGACAAAGTTGATGGGAGGACACTGTCGAGCCACGAACAGCAAACCCATGTGAGGCGACTTGAGTCTTTCATGGAATCTTCTCTGGCTGTTGGAGACAGAGCACAGGGTGCAATGATCAGTACTACAGTCAAATACATAGCTTCTGAATTAGCAACATAAAACATGTAGGGATAGATTCACGCATTCTGTGGATCAGGAACTGGACTAGGTCCAGTCAGATCCCTGAGATCAAGGTCCTGGTGCCAGCTGGGCCTAAGGTGTCTTCTGGTGGCAGCTGAAGGACATGTACCTTCTCCTCACACGGGACAGCTCACTGCTAGGTCACTGGCTCTGAGCCCACCACATCTTCCTATAGCTAAGCCCCTTCGCTGTGCTTCTGTTTGTCAGTAGTAACACCTGCCTTCTGCCTCCCCAAGGACTACAAGAAGGGACAAGCACCAGCAGGTGGAGCCCTGGAGCCACTTGAGGCTGTACACCAAAAACATAAAGGTAGGAACTGGAGACCAGCTCAACAGTCAACAGTCCAGACCTGAGAGACAGCAGCTAGGGGAAGAAACCACACTGTATTTTTTTTTTTTTTTTGATGCTGCAAACAACAGGACATTACAAACAATGTGAGAAGTGTCTAGATTTGGCATAAAGATGGCGTTGTCGCAACAGGAAATAGAAAGAGCTCAGCCCCATCCTGAAAAAGGGTCACTCCCATGCAGAGAGTTAACTGGTGAGAGGTCTTCAAAGCTCGTTCTGCTCAGCAGAGGCTAACAGAACTCAACAGAGAGACCCACATCTAGCTCAGCACCCAACCCTAACCAAAAGCAACTCTCTGTCAGTAAATAAGGAAATCTCTATTTGGGGCGGGCTGCCAGTGCCTGAGCTCGTGTCCAGCCCTAACCAATCAAACCTCCCACTAGTTGCTTTAGGAAGAGGTGAGGCATAGGGCTCCAATTGGGGCTTTAAGGAAACAGCCCACTGCAGCTGTTGGCTGGGGTAACTGTATAAAGGGAGACTGGATGACCTGCCTGTTTGTTCATGCACACACACTTATCCCAGCCACCCATGGTAGAGGGGGCACTTAGCAGCTGTGTTACAACTCATGGAAACCTGGCACAACCCCACATAAAATGGTCATGCACCAAGCTCCCTTCTTGCCCTGGACAGGTCCCCTCCGAGGATGAGATACAGACTTACAGGTCTGCAAGGCCTCTGTTTCTATTTTCCCACCTTACCTTCTTGGACTGGTGTAGCAAGGCACCTGCCGCCACTTGAAATGAACTGGTAAGCAGACTCTCTGCCCCACCTTGTGTTCTCACTCTAGAAACTTTCAGAAGTCCAGGCCTTGAAGGTCCCCGGGGAGCAAGGAAAGGAGGAGGCGTCCAAGTGGCAGGGTGTGGAGGCAGGAGGCTCATGATGAGCAGAGAGGTGTCAGGTCAGCCTTGTCCTCTCAGTCATGGGTCAGGATTAGTGGGGTGTCCATATGGAGTGGGAGCTCTCCCCTAGACAGTGTCATGAAGGGGCAGAAAACATGTCCTGACCGGACTGAGATAAGCTTGGGGTCCTGAGGAGAATGTAGTGTTCAGCAATCTACCCTGGATGGAGAGTGGATTCTGGTGGCTGGAACAGATCAAGCTGAGGCCATTTTGCCCTTGTTGTGGCCAAGGGTGTATGCAGCTCTGTCCAATGCTCTTCCTAGCAGTCCAGGATAGCAACAACCCCAAAAGGACTCCATAGAAGTGAGGGCACCTGCTAGACCCACTAGGACGGGACTCAATGCCCACCCCCCCAGCAAGCTGCAAAGGAATGTCGATGTGATGGGTGAACATCTCACTTCCAGCCATTCCACCAGGGCTTCTTGAGCTAACAGATGGTCAAGGAGTGGGTAAGTGCTGAAGTCCTTCCTCCTGAGAACTGTTCTAGGGAAGACACCGAAGGGCTCAGGGTCCTGAGGCTGTCATTCAGATGACTCTGTCAATACTTATATGCCTGTCACACAGTGCCATAGTGTAACACTGAGCAAGCGCCTAACTCGGCATCTGACTCTATAGCATCCATGCTGCGGCGACTCAGCAGGGACTCAGGACCCAGGGTGGACGCCAGGTGGCCTGGGGCCGGCTGACAGTCAGGGCTACTAGGAATCCTGGTTGGGGTGGGGAGGGGCTAGCAGGGAGGGAGGCTGGGATGGGGAAAGGGTGGTGAGAGGAACTGGCACAGAGCAGGGCGAGGAGCTGGGACTAGGGCGAGGAAGGGCAGAGCAGGGCTGGTGCAGAGGCGGAGGTGGAGCTGAGTCTTAGCCAGGTACCTTCACAGTTCCCAGGATGCTGAGGCAGAAGGAGGTTGACATTGAGGCCAGCCTGAGCTACCTGGTAAGACTGTCTGAAATTTAAAAAGAAAAGAAAGAAAAAAAAATCAAAAGCGGCATTTGCCTTGCAAGCCTGAGTTCGATTCCCAGAACCCTGCTAAAAACCTGATCTTGTGAGACTGAGAGCTGGTTCGGGGTTGTAACTGCTCTTCCAGAGGTCCTGAGTTCAATTCCCAGCAACCACATGGTGGCTCACAATGGGATTCGAAGCCCTCTTCTGGTTGTCTGAAGACAGCCACAGTGTACTTACATGCATAAAATAAAATCTTAAAACAAAAAAGTGACACAGCTCTGTAATCCCAACACTGAGTGAGGACTGCAGAGAAAGGAAGATACTTGGGCTTGCTAGTCCTCCAGGTTTAGCAAAGACCCTATATACGTGCAAGTGCCTGTGAAGCGGGGGTGGGGGGTGGGGTGGGTGATGGGGCGGGTGGGGGAAGGAGTCTTCAGGGAGCACGCCCTGTTGTCTCTGGCTGTGCCTTCCCCAACCTGGCGCATTCCCGAGGCTGCAGTGGCGCCTCCCCAGGTCTTAGCCTCAGCCTTTGAGCTTTGGCTTTCTCTCTGAGCTCACCCCTGGCCCAGGTTTGCAAGGAGAGTCGGTTGTGAATGTGGGTGACACCTCGTTTGACATCTGTTGAGGTACCACATCCTCATCCACGCAGGTTCGGGCCGCAAGAAGGACAAAGCCCACATCAGGTAACCTTCCTGAGGGTCCCAGGCAGCTTTGGAGCCAGAAGAGCTAAAGGTGACAGGATGACCAATCAGAAGGGGAGCTGGCGGGTGGGGCGTGGCTCGGTGTAGAACAACATCTGAGTGTGCACAGATACCTCAATCCCACCTAATCTCCCCCCCCAAAAAAAAATTACAAAATTTAAGAAACACCATACAGTGTTGGGAAGTCCCTGCAAGGTGGGTGAGACATGCACGGGACTGGGCAGGGCCTGGCGTGCGTCTTGGGGTCAGACCAGGGTCACCCAGCTCCTAGTGTGCTAGAACTTGTGGTATCAGAGCATCCTGGGAGAGCAAAGCTGCTCATCCCCTTACCACTCAGAGCCCAAGAAGGGGAGACGTGGCCCCTCCCTCCAACTGAAGCCTCGCCTCGTAATGTGTCCATCATTTCCCAGTCCTTTAGCTGCGAGTTTATTGGTGGACTCACCCACTGGTGATGGCCAAATCCTCAAACAGATACCTTCCAGAACTTTTCAATATGGGAGCCCCGGCTAGCCTCTGAAGTGCTGAGATCCAAGCGGGAAGTACTATGACAGTCAGTGGTTGCTCCGCAGTGTTTTTACCCTTAGGAGGACATCCCCACCTAACCCGTTCCACTCAAAGCTCTAGTGCAAAGTCTTTAATTGTGATGAACATAAAGTAATGGGATAGGTTTATTTCAGTGACTGGCTGTAGTTCATCACGGAAGGAAGTCAGGACAGAAACTCCTACAGGGCAGGAACCTGAAGGGAGGAGCTGATGCCCAGGCCACGGAGGGGTGCTCCTTGCGGGCTTCTTCCCCATGGCTTGTTCCCTATGGCTTGCTCGCCTTCTTTCTTATAGAACCCAGAACCACCAGCCCAGGGATGGCCCCACCTACAATGGGCTGTCGCTCCCCATCAAAAACTAATTAAGAAAATCCTTACACTTGTATCTCATGAAGCTGTATCTCAAATGAGGCTCCTTCCTCTCTAGATGACTCTAGCCTGTGTCATGTTGACACACAGACAGCAAATAGTCACCAATTGAGATGTGTGTATAAATGGTACACACACATGCAATCACAATCACACTTTTCTCCTGATAGTCCACATTAGGGGAGACTTTTCCAATCTCCCCTGTCCTTATAGATTCGAGTCAAGAATGAGGTTTTTTTTTGTGGGGTGCATACCCCTGGAAGGGCCTGGGAAGCATCAAGTCTTGATTTCTAGGCCAGCACCTGCCTAGAACCAGTCAATAGCCGGTGAGGGTGATGACGGTCAATGCCCATTCCATCCAATTCTCATGGCCCCACTTCTGTCCCTGGAACCTACCCCCCTCCAGCTCTGGACTGGCAATAGCATACATGCACACAAGCACACATATGGGAAGAGAGAGGTAGGGAGGAGGAGGGAGGGGGAGGGAGGGAGGGAGGAGGGGGGGAGGGAAGGGGGCAGAGAGACAGGTGCTGTTTTTACCATTCTCAAATCCTAGAACCCAAAGGTGACTCACCAGCTCTCGGGCAGCAAAAGGCCATGTGGAGAATGTGAACAGCGTGGGTTCACACGTGAAGAGGAGCTATCTTGTGTGAACGCATGAGTTCACACATGGAGAGGGAGCTATCTTACCTTGTGGCAATGGTCACCACCATCTGGGTGTGGGACTGTCCAAATGTTTATCTTTATGTTTAATTGATAAATAAATTAGAACTGTTGAGGGTAGGGGCACATTCCACGGTCAGAGGATACTTTTCAGGCTCCCTCACAAATCCAGTTTCTCCAGAGCATCTTTGCCACGGGCCATCTCACCGCCTGAAGTGTTTTTTTAAAAGGGGGCAAACCCAGCACATTTGGGGACAGCTTTTTAAAAGGAAAAGGGGGCCCCGGGGGGGAATTTATCCCCACCCAGGAAAAAAAACCCCCGGGGGGGGGTTCGAAAAGGGGGGTTTGGGGGAAGGGCCCCTTCTTTCTCTTGTCCCAGGGAGTGGTCCCACTTCCTTGGGGGCAGGGAGTCAGGGGACCATAAAACCCGAACAGAAGGGGTGAAACATAACCAGGCAGGGTTTTTTTAAGTCTCTAAAATTGCATATGGGAGAAAGGGGAAAAGTGGCTCTTGCTTAGTGGGGAACCGGCTCATCAACCAGCAAAAACCTGAAAAATAAATGGAAATTTAAAAGGGGAAAAGGTGGTGCCGAACCCACCCGGGGCCTTTTTTTTTTTTAAAAACCTCAATTAAACATCCTCCCCGGGACTCCCGGGGGGAAAGGGGGCCTGGGAGAAGGTCAGGTGGGAGTCCTTCCCAAACCCCTGCCCTACCCAGCGGGGAATTAAAATGGAGGTAAAAAGTTAAGGGAATGATTAGGTGGAACGGGTTAATCCAGGCAAAGGGAAAAAAAGTGGAAAAAAAAAACCATGGTTAAAATCCAAAGAACCCTTTTTTTGGTTTTATTTGACTTATTGGCTCAAAACATCAAATTTAACCCGTGGGGTTTTCAAAATTAAATTTTACCCCTTTCACTTTGTTCACAAACAGGGTTTTCGCCCCGAAAAGCAAACCTGGGGGGTTTTTGAAATTGGGAGGTTTAAAACGGGTGGGCGGTTCCCTAATTCCAGAAAAATGGAAATGGTCTCAAGGGTGGGGGAAGGGGGAGGGCTTTTCTAGAAAGGGTTTCTTCGGGGTGCAGGGGAGTTGCCGTGTTAAAAGGGCCCAGGGAAAAGAGTTTCCAGAAAAGGGAAATTAATCTGGCTGTTTTGGGCAAAGGGCCCCCAAAAACCCCGCCAAGGGAAAGGGTTTCCCAAAGGGGAAACCGGCCCTTTGACGCATGCCATAAAGGGCCCCCTTCCTTCCCTTTAGGTGAAAGGTGGATAGGAGGAGGAAAAAAAACGCCCTAAAAAAAAAAAAACCCTCTGCCACGTGGGGTTTTTCAAAAAAAAGATAAAAAAGGGGGATTTTAAAGGAACAGCATGGGGGTCTCCCAACCCAGTGGCCCCTCCAAAGGGTGGCAGTCCTGAAACCACCCTCCTAGGTTGGAAAAAGGGTTTAATCCCCTGCTCTGGGTTTTAAAGGGGGCCCCTTTTCCCCGGGCCCACGGCAAAGGCCAAAACAGGGGGGCCAAAAAGGGGTTTTTACCGGGTTTTTGAAAAGGGGGCCCCCCCCCCTTTTTTGGGGGGGGGGCCCTTTCCTGTTTGGGGGCCCCCCCCCCATGGGTAGGGGGGGTTTTTTCCCCCGGGGGAGTTTTGGGGGAAAAAGGGGGGCGGGGCCCCCGGGGGGGGAATGGGAAAAAACCCCCCCTTTTTCCAACCAGGCCCGGAGGCCCCCCCAAAACTTTCCCCCCGGGTTTGGGGGGGGGGCGCCCAGGAGGGTTTTAGGGGGTCTTGAGGGCGTGAGAATAGTTTCCCCCATTTCCCCCAGGCCCCCACCTTAAAGGGGGGGGGGAAAAATTGTTTAAAAAAATTTTCCGGAATTTTTTAAGAAAAATTTTTTTTTTTTTCCCCCCCTGGGCATTTTGGTTTTTTCTCCCCACCGGGCCCCCAAAACCCCTTTTCAGTTTAAAACCCCCTCCGGGAAAAAAAATCCCACTTAGGGGGATCGTGGACTGCCCTAGGGCCCTTTAATAAAAAAAAAATGATTTTTGTGGAGGGTGGGAGGGGGCCATAGGTTTCCCCAAAAAAAACGATGCTGGGGGCATTTGAAACCCCCTATCCGCCCCCCCAAGTGGGAAATTCGTCCCTACGGTTGCACCCGGGGGCCCAAGCGTTGGAGGGAAAAAGGGGGAGGGAAAGGAAGGAAAGGGCTGCCCAACAAGGAAATTTATTTGAACCGGGTTTGAGTGCTCGGAAAGGGGCCCCTTAAATTATATCGTAAAATGGCGTAACCAATTTTTAAAGGGTTATTTGGTTTATTTGGGAAACACGTACCAGGGTTAAAAGGGAACCAACCCCAAAAACCCCCCAACTGGAAATTGTACATTAAATTTCAAAAAGGATAAATGGGGGGGCACCGGGCCCCAATGGTTGGAGGGAGGAACCAAGGACATAGAAATTTTGGGGGCATTCCTCCTGGTAAATTTGGAAACCGCTAGTTTCCCACAGCCCCAGAATGGTTCAGTTTCATCCATTACCACTCTGGCCCCAAAACCCATATTTCATGCTTTAAAACCCCACCTGCTTCCCCCGACCCCGCAGCTTCCTGACCCCCACTCCTATGCAGCCCATGAGACTGCTGCTATGTGATCCCTGTTGCCTTAGGGCTCCAGAACCCAAGTTGTCTGGATAACAGGGAATGGTGGTTGGAGTTTCCCTGCTCAGGCCTGGGTTATGGCCCAGGCCCCCTCCTCCCTCTCTTTTCCATACAGGACACAGGACAGAGGCACCAGGATGTCAATTTTGGGGAAACATTTTTGGGTAAGACCCGTTGTCTCTTCTGTTTTGTTCTTTGTATCATTTCTGTTGAAGGCTTGTCGAGTCCGCCTTGGCGGCAGTAAGACGCGACACGGTTAGGATCCTTCTCAGTCGGCTTTATGCCAGGAACGACTCTTGAATAGGGTTGGGAATGGACGAGGGACCTAGACCAGGAAGGGAAGGGAAGGGCACTGGACCCATGCAAGCAGAAAGGAGAGCTGCTATATTTATCGGCTAGGCCGGGCTGGGTGATGTGTCTCCCAGGATAGGTTTAGCTGCCAATACCTTATTAAGCATTAGGCCCGCTCAGATGGGGCACGTGGCCGAAGCTTGCTTCAAAGGTGCTTGTTTACAGTGTTCTGACGCTGGCCACTCGGGAAGACAGCTGCTACTGTGGCACGGTGCTGGTAATACCGTCGTGTGTAACTGTATTCTCGGCTGCCTACATCGCCCCCTTAATTAGTGATTTAAATTTGAATTAGGTTACCTCTGGACCCTTCAGACCTTTGGCATCCCACACCACAAGCATGCTTGAACTCATTCATTAGGTGGTTGGGTGGAGGCGATTGAAAGCACACCTAGAAGGTCGCCGCTAGCGCAGCAATGTCAGCGGTGGAAACAGAGGTCCGAGCCCTTGTGCAAAGTGAAGGCATTGTAATGGGAAAGTTTATATTTCTGCCATACCCGCCTTGTGCCTTTTTTCAGGGAGAGGTACATTTGGCACAAAACCTCTATGCACTCGGACATGCTTTCAGAGAATCTATCTCAGGATTGAGAACATCTCTAGTCGAGGCGCTCCTCGTACTCCCCGCTTCAGAAACATTGAGGTGATGCTGTAGGAGCCTCATGAGTTGTACACCTTTGGCAATGGTCAAGATGGTCAGGATTCTAGGGATTATGCCTGGATGGCCATTACCGGGTCCTAGAAGGCTCCCTACTATGCCTCCCCTAAGGGAGGCCAGCCAAATACCTGGGGGAGTGCCTTCCTCCATGGCAGTCAGCGCCTGGTAAACAACAACCTTATGTCTGCATGGTCATGGCACAAATGACACAAATGACACAGAAACAAAGGCAGAAACCACATCCCAGGAGAACAACAGCTCCCAGATAAATACTCCCGCTCATTCTTTAGAGAAATTGAGGGCACCCTTGACCCAAGTGGTGAGCCCCTCCAAAGTAAGGGGATTCAGGTGGGTGCCATTCAGGGTAGCGATCTGCAACAGGAGCCTCCTGGATAGGTACTCGTCTTCTTTCGACCGATTTCCTTTCAGGTACTCAGACAGGAGGCGACTCTGATTGAGAGACTGAGAAGAGTTATATACCAAAGGAACAATATACAGTCCCCTGAGAGAGGAGACGCAAGAGAGCTGAATAGGTTTATATAGGTTAGCCAGCAGGAAGTGCATTTTGAGCACAAGAAGTAGGTAGGGAAAAAGGTAAGGAGGACCGGGGAGTTAGAATGGACCGGCATAGGCACTGGCCAGGTGCGTATGACGGCACACAATGGTATAAATCACCCGGTATCCAACGCAGTACTGTAAATGGATTTCCAGTCAAGATAAAACTGGGAAGGCTATACGCACTTCCTTCCAAGTCTGTGGGCAGAATGAACATTGTGTCTCTGAGGACAGACTGGCCCGAGGAACCTCCGCATAGGGAGGCGGGCCTAGGGGCGGAGCTGTGGGCGTCTCCCAAGCAGGTGATTTAAGCTTCTCCGCCCCATGTTTGCCTTTCCTCCGCCTAGAGAGGGTCACAGACTCCCTTTCAACTGATAGGTTCTCTTGATCCTCCTCCATCTTTTCTAACTTTTCTTCCTCCTCCATCTTTTCCTAAGTTCCCTCCTTCCTCCTCAACTGAGCTATCGGAGCTGGAGGAACTCTCTGTCTCTAAATCTTTTGTGCTAGGATAGATGTTGGAGGCCCTTTTTCGTCCTTATTATTTTTTTTACACTTATGTCTTGGACAATGACAATTTAAACAGAAACAAAGACTACATACTAGGAAAAACATAATTACGACACCCAGACCGACCCACACCTGGTCTACAACAAACACAAACATGATACTTCTAAGGTTTCTCGTGATTCAATTGCCACTTTACCATGGACCTATGACCACGGACCTTATGACGCCGCTTTTCCGCGGACCTTGTGATGGCCCTACTCACTGGGCACTTTCTGTGACGCCGCTTTACCGCGGACCTTGTGACGGCCCTACTCACTGGGCACTTTCTGTGACGCCGCTTTACGCGGACCTTGTGACGGCCCTACTCACTGGGCACTTTCTATGACGCCGCTTTACCGCGGACCTTGTGACGGCCCTACTCACTGGGCACTTTCTGTGGCAATAAATATACCTGTACCGCCGTTCCTAGCTGCTGAGTTCTGAATCCAACGAAGGTGAAGTCCTCAGTTTCCCGGACGGGCCACCATATGTCGCGTCCGCCTTGGCCGGCAAGTAAGACGCGACACGGTAGGATCCTTCTCAGTCGGCTTTATTCCAGGAACGACTCTTGACATAGGGATGGGGAACTGGACGAGGGACCTAGACCAGGAAGGGAAGGGAAGGGCCTGGACCCCAAGCAGCAGAAAGGAGCTGCTTATATAACTGCCCTAGGCGGGCTGGGTGATGTGTCCTCCCAGGATAGGTTAAGCTGCCAATACCTTATTAGCATAAGCCCGCTCAGAAGGGGCACGAGGCCGACGCATGCTCAAAGGACTTGTTTACCAGTTTCTGAGCTGGCCACTCTGGAAGCAGCTGCTTACATTGTCAGGTGCTGGTCATACGACTTTGTAACTGTAAACACGGCTGCCTACAGAGGCTCACAAAGGGATAGAGGGGCTTTCATGGTCAAGGGGAGACCAGACAGACAGAAGGGTTAAACCATGGGTTGCCTTGACCCTGAGCAGGGAACAGATTACTGCACTGAGAGCTCGGCCCAGTGCAGCTTGTGTGTCTGAGCATCATACAGTACTGTAGTACAAAGCTGGATGTGCGGGGACGCACCTGGGATCACAGACTGAGGGAGGCTAAGGCAGGAGAATGGCAGCTCCAAACCAGTTTGGCTATAGAGAAACATGTTTCCACAGACAACACGTCAGAATAGCCTGGCCTGCCACCTGAGCCAGACCAAATTTCCCAGATTGAGACCAATCCAGGAAGGGAAATTCCGTGTTTATTTCCATCTTGGGAAATTAGTTTTTTTTTTTTTTAAGGGATAAATTGATTCCCTCCTGACCTCAGCACCCTTGGCCGTCTAGGCCTGCTGCAAACCAGGTCTGAGAATGAGAGACTCTCACAAAACTGCATCTGAGCACTGAGAGAGCCACTTCCATTCTTGAGTACCTAGAGAACCAACCTGATCCTGTGGCTCTGCCCATCTCAGGACTCCCCACTACCTAGATTGCTGTGTCCCTGAAGGCTACTTTTCAGGATGTGCAAATGCCATTACAACCTCAGGAAATATCCTGAATACATCTAAGAGGTGTGATGCTGGGTGGCAGTCAAGGACCAAGGTCTCCTCCAGGTTGGTCTGGCCAGGGAACTAGAGAGCCCCAAGGATGTAGGAGCAGCCCAGGAATGGGAGCCTGGAGTTGTCAGGTAGACACCAGGCTGAAAGACCTCTTCCTCCTTGGTAGGCCCACAGCTTGCAAAGTGGTAGCTGGTTGCTAAGCAACTCATTGCCCCTAGCAACAATCTCCACTCCCTCCCCAGCTGGGGCTCTTCTTAACTTGCCTCTGCTTTCTTAAAGGGCCCACCATCCCTTGCCACCTGCAGGACTCAGGCTTCTCCCTAAGACTCAGATTCTCCCATGGCCTCTGAATGGCTGGGTGTCCCCTGGCGGTGGTGTCCTCTGGGCTGTATGGAACCTCTGTCCTGCAGCAGCAGCCCAAGGGACACCCACATTTGGAGCGGTGGCAGTAGTGCCTCCTTGGATTGTCAGTGTTTTATATTCCAGGAGGTGTGAAAACAGGGGAAGAAGTCAATGAGCGAAGAGAAAATAGAAGCCACCCCAACTTCCCTCCCATGCATACATACCCCAAGATAGCATGGCTGAGAGGGGCTCAGACCTTTGATTCAGGATCCCACTGGCTCAGAGGTTCTCCCTGGGAAGGGGCTGACCAACCAGCATCAGTGTGCCTAGGACAGGAAATGAATGAGAGTTGCATCTTGTGGGACACAGGTCTGTGGCTGATATATTGGAATCCTTTTCTGGTTTTTGCTCTGCTGGGGATAGAACTCAGGGCCTCCCATGTAATAGGCAGGGGCTCCACCTCTGAACCACGCCCCAGCCCACACTGGGGGATTCTAGGTAGGGACTCCACCTCTGAGCCATGCCCCCAGCCCCCACACTGGGGGATTCTAGGTAGGGCTCCACTCTGAGCCACTCCCCAGCCCCAACTGGGGGATTCTAGGTGGGGCTCCACCTCTGAGCCACGCCCCCAGCCACCACACTGGAGGATTCAAGGTAGGGGCTCCAACTCTGAGCCACACCCCCAGTCCCACACTGGGGGATTCTAGGTAGGGGCTCCACTCATGAGTCATGGCCCAGCTTTTCACTGAGAGCCCAAATTCTGACTGGTATTAGGGGTGCCCCAGTTCCTTTGAGGTAAGTCTGGGTCAAAAGCCTAGCAGGCACTGGGGAGCCATGGCAGACATGTAAGCAGTAAAGGGATATCAAACCCTCTTGGAATGTCCTTTGGCTGTCACCCAGGAGTTCTAATCAGAGACACAGGTCCTGGAAGTCCCTCCTCAGACCCTTGCTGCCTGTCCACTCTATGGAGGCAGATAGTGCTGAGGGCTTGCCAGGCCTGGGAAACAGGCCAGTGGGTGGCTCTACGTTAGCCCCAGATAATGCCCTGAGCGGCAGTGCCTGGTGCAGCCTCACTGGATCCCCAGCAGCAGCAGGTGGGCTCAGTGGGAGCTGTGTGTGAAGCCCTCAGTATTACCCAGAAAGCCTTCGTGTCTATGTCAGATGCATCTCACTCATAAAGCCATTTTATGGCAGCTATCCACACACACACACACACGTATCCACACACATAACCTACAAACACACACCTATACACACACACACACCTGTACACACATACCTACACACACAGGCCTATTGACACACACACCTATCCCACACACACACCTATCCACACACACATCCTAACACACACACACACACTATACTATCCCACACATATACCTATACACACACACACCTTGGCTTTGATCCATCTGTGCACGTGTCGTGCTTCTCAGTAAAAGAAACATGTCCTTTGGTCACTTAAGCTCAAAACAGAGTTCTCCATGCTAATGAGTTACCTGGCCTGAAGGCTTAACCAATTAACTTCCCTTCCCAGACATTCTTCCCTGCAAAAGGTATTTAATTGCCAGGCCCACCCTGAGGAGTGGGGTATGGTTTTTATGCGCTCCCTTTCCACCATGACAATAAATTGTTTAGAACCATAGGCTGTCTCTTTCCGCTGTGAGGATATGGAGCCATGGAGAAGGTCTTCACCTACAGAGCCACATTCTAATCTCCAGAAGAAGACCTCTCAGTGCTCCCAGCCACAAATGCCAACAAGCTAAGAACAATCACCACCATGGGGCAAGTTGGAACTCCCCTTTTCCCCCCAGTCCGCGGCCCCCAAGTCCATTCTCTGCTCTTCTGCAACTCAGAGCCTGGATGTCCAAAAGTCTGAAAAGCCCACAGCCCAGGCCTTATCACAGGCCCAGGGACCCCTGAACCAACTCCAGTTCCCTACAGCCCAGTGCCCATCCAGCTGAAGCATGGGATAAGCGCAGTCAAACTTTCCACGTTTCGCCTATCCAAGCAGCTGTGCCCTGTGACAGAGTGGCTGAGGGCCTACAGACCTCCATAGCTAACTCTGTGACACACATACACATAGGACCCAGGTTCGAATCCCATCACCCACATGACAGCTGAAACCATCTGCAACCAAAGATCCAGGGGAATCTAATGTTCTCTTAGGGACTCCACAGTTACCTGGCAACAGCCATGTAGGCCTGCCCACTATAAAAGGGGCTGTTTGCCCCCTCCCCTCTCTCTTGCTCTCTTGATCTCTTGCCTGTAGCTTCTCTCTGCCTCTCCCCCTTCCTTTCCCCCCTCTCTCCATGTGGTCATGGCCAGCCTCAACCTCTCTGTGCTCTCTCTCTCTCTCTCTCTCTCTCCTCTCTCTCTCTCTCTCTCTTTCTCTCTCTATCTACCTCTACTACTCTCCTGGCTCCCCTTCCTATGCCCTGAATAAACTCTATGCTATACTGTCATGTGGCTGGTTCCTCAGGAGGAAGAGCTGATTTGGCATGGGCCCGCTGAGACTTCCCCTTCCTCCATACCTCTCCACACATCCACAGATAATGCTCTTTATCTCTTTATCATTTTATAAGCACAACAGTCATTCCCCCAACCTCCATGGGGTGAGGATTGTTGTTAATTAGCTCCTCACTTCTGGAAGGGAGGGGTCTGGTGGAATTTTCCAAAGCTCCTGAACTGGCCTTTTCAGTATACAGTGCTTACATTTTCATCTGTCCATCTCTGTGGGACAGTAAAACCATGCCAGGAAGCTTGGTGAGTAGAGCAGGTCTGAGGTTGTTGGGCACACACCTGAAACCTAGTGAAGCTCTGGCTTTGTCCCCACTGGCTCTGGCCCAAAGGTTTGTTTTTATTTATTATCTGTACAGTGTAACTGTCTTCAGACACACCAGAAGAGTGCATCAGATCCCATTACAGATGGTTGTGAGCCACTATATGGTTGCTGGGATTTGAACTCTGGACCTCTGGAAGAGAAGTCCATGCTCTCAACTGCTGAGCCATCTCACAGCCCTCCTTACTACTTTCTAGAGCTTTTCTTTCTGATGCCTGTGAATGTGACATCTGTTAGAAGTGACTTGTTTGGACCCGGGCGGTGGTGGCACATGCCTTTAATCCCAGCGCTTGGGAGGCAGAGGCAGATGGATGTCTCATTTCCAGGCCAGCCTGGTCTACAGGGTGAGTTCCAGGATCCCCAGAGATACACAGAGAAACCCTGTTTTGAAAAACCAAAAAATAAAATAAAAAATAAAAAAAAAAGAAGTGACTTGTTTGGTCAGGTAGACAGAAAGTCAGCTGCCCACAAAGTGATGAGAAATATATAAAGTTGTTGACATACATGTCTAGGTAAAGACGATGAACTAGGGCCAAGTAACAACTGTAGACATTATTGTTGTCCTAACATGATTATTATTCAAAAGCTGACATGGGAATGAAGCGAGGAAAAACTGGAGCGTGTGGTAAAATGTCTGGAGTAGTTCAGGAGTGCAGGGTGGCTATAAATATAATGCTGAAACTTTGTTCTGAAGGCGAAATACAAGGCAGTCACATGCAATATAACAAAAATAGAGCATTCATAGAGCATGGGTTAATATTTTGTGGCACTCATATGTTCCCAACATATCAGAGCCACTTAAGCTGTCACTAAGAGTAATGAGAGATGTGTTGGTTAAATGAAAATGGCTCCTATACTCTTCGATGTTTGAATAATTGATTCCCCGTTGGTGTAACTCTTTGGGGAGATTAGATAGAGGTGTGGCCTTTTAGAAGGAGGTGTATCATGGTGATAGTCTTATTGGCTATGAATGCCTCTAGCCATGCCCAGTGTATTGTCTACTTTCTACCTGAGGTTCAAAATGTGAGCTCTCAGTGCTTCCTGCTGCCCTGTGTTTACTGGGCCAGCACCATCTCTAACTCTGCATCTGTAAGCCCAATCTACTGCTTTCTTTTATAAACTGCCTTCAACATGGTGTGTTTTATCACAACAATAAAAAGGTAAGTATACAGAAGTGTTCTGTAGAAGATCAGAATACAGAAGTCTCCCCTTCCAAGTACAGGAAACCAGGAAGGGTAATGTTTTAACTGCAGCTCTAGAGCAGGTACCATGAATACCATGACACTGAGGGTAGAAGTGATCTCAAGATGACAAGTGTACACTGCCATGAAGAAGCAACCGCATAAAGAACATTGTCTTCCACTCCTAAACAGAGTTAGCAATATTAAATTATTTGTCAGCTCCCTCTTTTATAAAAGACTGGAATGCTAGCAATGATGA
The DNA here is from genome assembly GCA_021653895.1 of Mastomys natalensis. Lineage (NCBI taxonomy): Eukaryota > Metazoa > Chordata > Mammalia > Rodentia > Muridae > Mastomys > Mastomys natalensis. Next base: position 43,704 of record JAJTUV010004270.1, read on the forward strand.
TCCACAGGCACCATGGTTAAATGCATAGGAGAATTTATTAAAGATTCAATATGTGTTATACATTATAATGTAAGTAGTAAATCGAAGTCAGATGAGGTTCTTGTGAGATCCTGTTTCAACCAAAGAAAACAAATAAACCTTATATTCACTTTTAAAAATTTAGGGGGCATTCTTGAGATTAGTCTTACCATGAAAGTGACTAAGTAAGTTAAAGTGCCCTTGAACTCATGGATATCAGACTGTGATAGCCTCCTAAGTGCTTGCATTAATGTGTGTGCTACCCTTCTTGGCAATTGGTTACTGAAAATGATTATGGGCCCCAAAATACAATTTCACTTGTATTTCATGTCTATGGGTGTTTTGCCTGTTTATGTGCCTTTGCCTCCTTCCTGCCTAGGGAGGTGAGCAGATTTTGTCAGATCCCCTGAAACTGGGGTTAGAGAGAGATGTGAGCTGCTGCTTGTACTGGGAATGAAACCTGGGTGCCCTCAGAAAATCTGCAGTGTTCTCAACTGCTCATGCATTTTCCATCCCAAGGTTTCTTTCTTTATCATAGTTCCTGTCCAAGGCAGCCTAGGTCATTAGAGGGGTTAGACTCCCACTGTGCATTAAAGAGTTCAATTCATCTGCAAGTCAGAGAATCAGCCTAAGGCAGGAATTAACTCCCTAACTGGGCCTTTAATGCAATGTGATCACTTCTGAAACTGTGTGCACACAATCAACAACAACAACAAGAAAAGACTCAGCTGGTTGTAGTCATATGCTAAGAGCTTAATTACTCATACATAACAAGGAAGAATTTGGGAGGGAATGGAGGGAGGACAAGGAATGGGGTTTGAGATACAATATATTTCAGTGAACAAGTATAAAAGTAAACTTTAAATTGAAAAAGGAGGGGCTAGAGAGATGGCTCAGCAGATAAGAGCACTCACTTGGTGTTGTCCAGAGGACTCAGGTGCCTTTTCCATTACACATGTGGGTGTAACAATGTGCGTGACTCCAGTCGATGGTGTCTTCTGCCCTCTTCTGGCCTCTTATGGTACTGCGTACAGACACAGAAGAAACAAAGTTGGGCTTCTTTGTTGTTTGTTTGCTTTGCTTTATTTGTTTTATGTTTTGTTTTTTTATTTTAGGGGGTTCGGATTTTTTGATTGCTTTTGTTTTGCACTTCCTTTTGTCTCATTGTCTCTTTTCTGTAAGTCTACTTGGGAAATACTTGTGATTTTACTACTTAAAAGAGGGCTGATCTTTTTAATGGGAATTAGGAGGCAATTGCTTGTTAACTCTTAGATACAAAATCACAATTGCTTCAAGTTTGTCTAAAAATAGTTGTAGTGGTCTTATTTTCTCCCAGATCAATTAACATTTGAGTTTCAGTTAAGACCTTGAGGGACAAGATGAATATGCTAGAGACATTTTTCTCTCTTTTAAAATAAATTATATGTTTCTGAGCTAACAACTTTGAGCTAAAATTGACACCAATGTCTCTGCTTTTACATTGTGACCATATTCTAAAGTAGATTTGTTAAATGAACATGGTTAGGAATAGACAGATCCTCACATGAAAGTGTCTAGATTCCCTAAGGAAAAATCCCTGCACTTCCTGATTTCTCTCTCTGTCTCTCTGTCTCTCTGTCTCTCTGTCTCTCTTCTCTCTCTCTCTCTCTTCTCTCTTCTCTCTCTCTCTCTCTCTCTCTTCTTTCAAGAAAAATGACTGCCATGCTCGCTGCTGGTAAGAAATTAACTCTCAGCTCTTCTGTCTTCCCTGTTGTTATGGCTATTCTTGGTAGTCAAACTGACTGCATCTGGAATTAGCTAACACCCAAAGAGTTGCACATACCTGTGAGACATTTTTCTTAGTTAAATATTTAGAAGTGGGAAGACCCTTCGGGTCTTTTAAGGTGATAAGATCATCCTTTATTCTGGGCCACACCTTCTGGTGGCAGCCCACATAAATAGAGGACACTGAAGAAAAAAAACTCTGTCTCTTTTTCTCTTAAACTGCTTGCTGTATCTCTGGCTAGCAAGTTCTTCTTTTGAGTGGCTTTAGAGCTTACTCCTTTGAAAACGTGGCATATACTGAAGCCCAGCTGAGATGTCCAGCCTCATGGGCTGAACTACTGAATTCTTCAAATTTTCTTTGGTAGACAGCCTTTGTTGGACTTGCTGGACCACATGCTATGAGCCATTCTAATAAATCCCCTTTCTACATACACAAAGATTCATTTCATCAGTTCTGTTAATCTAGAGAACCTTGATTAATACAGATTTTTTTCTTTTCATCTTAACTCAGGAAAATGCTGGCTAAGAACAGTGTTCATCTATGGCATTCTTCCTCAAACCATTTCTAAGTATTCAAGTTACGGTGGAGACTATACTTTTCATTATTATTAAGTTGTGAAGAGGTAGACATGAAATACAGGAAGAAAACTCCTATAGGACTGTAGCCACCATCCAGCCTTCTGGTGGGAAAACATGTATAGTTGTATTTTGCATCTGGTTCCAGCTTTTCTCTCAGGAATGTCTAAAGTACCCTTGCCTACCAGGAAAAACACAGCTCCAGGTCACCTTATCTCAGCATGAATCGACAGATCAGAGGTATGTTTCTAACATCTCTCCTTGACTGTTAATATTGCGGCTGCCCTTTCACCTGTGGAACAAGACAAATACTGCATTCCACATTCCACACTGGCTAATGTGCAGAACAAACCATCTACCTTGTGTCCTGGAATAAGAAGGGGAACTCTCTACCAATCCCAGGAATCCCAAACTAGAGGAAAATCAAGGCTATTGAAATGGAAATAGATGCAGATTAGGGAAAGGTCTTGGCCTGGGTGGAACCCAGAGCCAGGAAATACTGTTCTGTGCTTTTCAGCATACTCCAACTAAGAGGGAGGGACCCATGTCACTCAGGCCTCGTTAGCCAATCAGAACCTGCAGTCAGAGCACCAGTCATAGGAGAGGTGGTTTCCTGCTGGTTCCATGCCATAGGTTTTGTTTTGAACCACCAGCAGGTCTTCTGTTACTCTCCAAGGAGCTCTGAGGGGTGCAAGTGCAACATTGGAAGACACTCTATGGTGAGCAGCAGGCATAATCAGAGGAGGGCTGTGCACCTTTGAAAAGAAGAGCACTGTGGTAGAATAGTTTATTGTGTACAGTGCAGGGGAAATGGGGTAGGCAATACTAGATCACAGACTGCAGTTTAAGGCCATCAGCTGCAGTACTCCCATTATGAAGAAGGACCTGATTGAAGTAGGAGGGTGGTTTTATAATTTCCCAACATGTATTAATTCATGCCATGTGAATGAAGATAGACCAGTTTGGGAGGTTAGCTTGAGCCAATGAATATTGAATTATCCAATTAGGGAACTCTCCTGTACAGAAATGTACAGTCCTGGTTGAAACAGTTAAGTCAGCTCAGAGGTTTGAGACATAGGTACTCACTGGCTGTAGCTATGTGTGTCAAGTTACTATATTTCCTTTACCTATTTTTCAGTTGAGGGGCAGAGAGGTTGTTTCTAATTTCTGGATATTACAAATAGAGCTTCCAGGAAAATAGGTGAGCAAGTGTCTGTATGGTGTGGTGGAGCACCAACTGGGTGTGTGCTCAGGAGTGCATCTTGAGGTAGAAGTATTCCTGTTTATTTGTTTAGAAACTCCTGTGGAAGTTTGAATATGCCTGGCCCATGGGAAATGGAATTGTTAGTTGGTGAGACTTTGTTGGAATATGTGTATCCTTAGAGAAAGTTTCTCTCTGTGTACAGGCTTTGAGGGCTCCTAGTGCTCAGGCTATGCCCAGTGCAGAGGAGGCCTTCCTCCTGGCTGGCTGTGGAAGAGAGTCTTTTTCTGTCTGCGTTTGGATCCAGATGTAGAGCTTGGATCACCTTCTCCAGCACCATGTCTGCCTGCATGCTTCCCTGTGTGATGCTAATGGATGGAATCTCTGAAGTTTTAAGCCAGTCCCAATGAAATGTTTCCTATATAAGTGTTTACTTACATAAGAAACTTATTTATGTTCTCGATATAAGTGTTGACTCTTCAAAGCAATGAAGCTCCAACTGAGACAGTGCCAAATTGATTTCCAAAGTGATTGTACAATTTTGCACTCCCACCAGCAATGGAAGAGTGTTCTCATTACTCCACATCCTTGACAGCATGGTCTGTCACTTGAGATTTTCATCTTAGCCATTCTGATGGAGTCCAGAGTGGTATTGATTTTCATTTCCCCGCTGACTAAGACTGTTGAATATTTAAGTGGATCTCAGCCATTAAATATTTCTTTGTTGAGAATTCTCTGTTTAGCTCTGCACCCCACTTTTAAATTGGGTTGTTTGGTTTGTCAGAGTCTAATTTCTTAAGTTGTCTATACAGTTTGGATATCATCCCTCTGCAGAATATAAGGTTTGTGAAGATCTTTTCCTATTCTGTACTGCTACTGGTTTGTTGTTTTGATAGTGTCCTTTGCCTTGCAGAAGTTTTTCAATCTCATGAGGTCCCATTTATTAATTGTTGATATTAGCACCTGAACTGTTGGTATTCTGTTCAAGGCATTGTCTCTTATGACAATGCATTCAAAGCTACTCCCCACTTTCTCTTCTATCAGATTCAGTATATCCTGTCTTATGTTGAGGTTTTGGCACTTGAAAGCGTGCACTTGGATTTGTGCAAATAGATATGGATCTATTTGCATTCTTCTGTATTCAGACATCCAGTTGGACCAGCTCCGTGTGTTAAGATGCTTTCTGTGTTCCATTGTCTAGTTCAGGTTTCTTTGTCCAAAATCAATTTTCCATATGTGTGTGGCTTTGCTTCTGGGTTTTCAGTCTGATTCCAGTGATCAAACTTGTTTGTTTTGACACCAATACCATGTGGATTTCACAACTGTTCTCGACTACAGCTTTTGCTGAGGGATTTGGATACCTCCAGAGGTTCTTTTATTGTACTGGATTGTTTTAAGAATCCTGTTTTTAATTTTTCCATATAAGGTTCATTATTGTTCTTTCAAGGTCTACAATGAATTGCCTTCCAATTTTGATGGGAATTGCATGGAATTTGAACAATGCTTTTGTGTGATGCCCATTTTTACTGTGTTAATCCTACCAGTTCACGAGTATGGGAGATTTTCCACCTTCTAATATGTTCTTCAAAGACTTGAATTTCGTGCCATACAGGTCTTTTACTCTCTTGGTTCGAGTTACACCAAGATATTTTATGTTATTTGTTGCTATTGTGAAATGCACTATTTCCCTAATTTCTTCTTCAGGCTGTTGATCATTTGTATATATAAAGAGGCTACTTCTTTTTTTGAGTTAATTTTGTATCTAGCCACTTTGCTGATGGTGTTTATCAGCTGAAGTTATTTTTTGGTAAGATTTTGGGGTTCTTTATGTATACTATCATATCATTTGCAAATAGAGATCTTTTGATTTGTACCTTTCTAATTTTTATCCCTTTGATCTCTTTTAGTATTTTTTAATGCTCTAGCCAAATTTCCAGTACTATATTAAATAGATATGGAGAGAGTGGGCAGCCTTGTCTTCTCCCTGATTTAATCAGATGGTTGAAAAATTGTCTCTTTTAGATTGAGATTAGCTATTGGTTTGCTGTAATGTGCCTTTATGGTGTTTAGATACCAGCCCTGTATCTGTGATCTCTCAAAGACTTTTTTTTTCCCTCACTTACACTGTGACTGAAACCCCAGCCCAGGATTTGACTGCCTTTATTTTATGCTTAAAATACAAATATAAAGAGGGAGTAGGAGGAGATGGAGTGAAAAGTAGACTATGCCAAAACGAACACTTGGAATCCTAGCCAGAGTTAAGACCAGCAGGAACGGGCCAACTGATGTCTGAAGGAAATAACTACAAGAAGTCTGATGAAAGTCTGATTAAATGAGCAGTATCTTCTTAGCTTCAAAGTTTCTGTGTAAAGTGGTCTTCAAAACAGCTGGCATCCATAGTTGTCAGGTATGTTTCCACACACGGTGGGTGAGTCTGAAGCCGTGTTCTCCATGCCTGTGATGTAGATGCAGCTTCTATTGGAACCCAGTGGAGAACTTAGGAGACACTGGCACAGTCAGAGGCAGCTCGTTGGACTTCACCTCCACTGCTGAGTCCTTGTGTACTGGATTTGCCTTGTGCACCAGTTCTTTCCAGAGCCTGACTAGCTCCTCCTCCTGCTCCTCTTCCTGCTGCAGTTTCCAGGCCTCCATTTCAGCCATTTTCTTCTCCAGCTCCTGCCACTCTTTGGTGCTTTTCTCGTGGCCAGCTGAACTAGAGAACCAGAAGGGTTCTCAGCAACTGATTTTGCCTCTTTCTTGGGAACAAAGGGCCATTGGAAGATGGCGGTGTTTGGACGAGCCTTGAAGCAAGCTGCTTCCTTCTGCTGCTTCTGTTCTTCCTCCAGCTGGTGCCTCCATGTCTCAGCCTGTGGGCACCTCTCTTGTCTGTCTCCAGGGAGAAAGGCTCAGTTTGAGTCACATTCTTCACCGTTTTCTCTGGCAGGTTAATGGTGTCCAAATGGGGCACAGGAAGTGCCTTGAACTTGGGTACCTCCCCTTTCTGCATTTTTTTTCCTCCTTCTGCAATTGCCATTCTTTGTCCCGGGATCAAAGGAGAAAGGGCACACCTCCACATTTCTTGCTTCTGGGATGTGGGACTTATAGGGCACCCTGCAATGTGGCACAGGCTGGGCTTAGATCACTACCGGTTCCTCTCTTATCACTACTCTTCCTCATCTTCTTTGATGGGCACTTGGATCCTGCTCTTCAATGCAAACACTGGCGACTTAGGGACAGTGGCTGGAATTACCTTCTTTCAGCAACACCCACCAAGATCTTAGTAGGGAAAGGTCTGGAATGAAATTCAAATTGTTCATCTTCTGGTTTTTTCTTTGGCTCTCGCTCATGAATTTGTTTCTGAATTTCCAAATCAAAACCAACAGGCTGAGTAGGACGCTTAACAAGTGGTCTCTTGGGCAAGATGGGGCCACCTTCAAAACTTCTGGGATTGAGTTCCCATGCTTTGAATTTGTATTGTTGCAGTTTCTCAAGCTCCTCGCCTCCTGCTCTGCTGCACCTTTGTAGGTCACAACCCTTGCACAATATTTGGTCTGCAGTATGGGGGTCTGGGTGTCTCGTGTGATCTTGTTCACAGATTTGGAGGGTAACAAGGTCTGCTCCTTGTTCTTCAGATGGTATCCATTAGGGGTTCCTTTGTGGAAGGCTTCAACCTGCTGTGCAGTGGGCACATACGTAGTGGGCTGCTTCATCAAATGTTCTTTTCTTTCCTTTGACCAGATTGAAAGGCTTATAGATAGTACATCCTCCAGCAGGAGTGAAGGATGCTTTCGAAGTTCAGACATGAAGTTCACTTCCTTATACTCTTCCTGGTTCTTCAGGTCTTGTTTGATTCGCTCGTCTGTGAGGAAGTGAAAGTCAAGTGTTTTGGTAAGCTGGCTTGTGGATTTCTTCAGAGGTCGCCCTGGCCCTGCGAGGAGAGCAAGAGCGAGCTTCTTGAAGTCTTTGTTGTTCCTCTGCGTCTCCACCACTGCCTGCTGCGTTCTCAGCCATTTCTCTGTCTCCTGTTCTTCAGCACTCTTTAGAACCTTCTCCCCTGTTGCAGGTGACACACCAGGCACAGTGTGTTTGCTGTTGGCTTTCCCCAGGGTTTCCCTTCCAGCTTTTCTTGAAAGTAGCCAGAGTTCTGCCTTCCTCCTAGTCCTCCGGTTTCTTTTTATGAGGAACTTCCATTCTTTTGTTTGGGGTGGGGGGCAGTCAGTGATGGGAGCCATGCATCTCTTGGCTTTAAGCATCACAGGTTCTTCAAATACAAAAGGAACCCATAATAAAGAGGAAACTTAAGAATGTCAACAAGTGATAAATCCTAAAGGTCTGATGCCTCTTTACAAGAAACTAGACAAAACTGTAAATTAAATCATATGTATAAAAAGAGTCATCAATGCAATAAATGTGGTAAAATGTTTACACATGTCAATTATCTTTGCATGCAAAAAGGAAGTCTTACCAGAGAGAAACCCTATGAATATACTCAATGTGGCAAAGCCTCTACAGGTCACAGTGGTCTTCTGTGCCATGAAGGAATTCATACTGCAGAGAAACCCTGTGACTGCAATCGGTGCGGTAAAGCCTTTTCACAAGAGAGCAGTCTCCAAATGCATGAAAGAACACATACTGGAGAGAATCTCTACAACTGTAATCAATGTGGTAAAGCCTT
>JAJTUV010004271.1:0-24506 GCA_021653895.1 Mastomys natalensis
AGTAAATATTTTATTTCTCCTTCAAAGAGAGATTCAACTCTCTTTACTTGCTCCCTCCTTGTTTTTGTCAAAGATCAAGTGTCCATAAGTTAGTGGGTATATTTTTCTGTCTTTGACTCTATTCCATTGATCAATCTGTCTGTGTCTATATCAACTCAGTATGTTTTTCATATCTTTTGCCTTGTAGTACAGATTGATGAGAGGGATGGTTCTTTTATTGTTGAGAATTGATTTTTACTATATTGGGTTATTTGTTCCTGTGTCAAACAAAGATGATAATTGCTTGCTTCATGTCTGTGAAGAATTTAGTTGGAATTTTGATGGGGATTACATTGAATCAATAGATTTTGGGGGTTATCTCTTACCATGTAGTCAAGAGTAATCAATTCCTATTTGTGCCAGAATAACAGGTTCTGGGTAAAACACCTAATACAGAATCTTGTAGTCTACAAGGTACTATAACCTCATTCATGTGAAAGAAGTACTGACCCTACATCTTTTTCTACAATTTAATTTAAAAGTTATTCATTAGAAATACTAAAGTATAAATAGCTAATGTGTGCTTCTGAAAAACATGTGCAACATTCCCCAGTGAGAGAAAGTATTCGGCACAGTTTATAGTTTTAAACTATTGTTATTATCTATTTCTGTATGCTTACAAGGTGTTCTTAAAATTCCTTGACATTACTGATTTGAGGGTGTTGAGATCTTGGCTTGTGATCCTTCTCAACTTAATGCATCTTATGACTGTTTCACCTCTTTGAGGAAGTAAGTTTACACCTCTCAAAGCAAATACAACTCTTCTGTTAGTCAACCATCTCCAGGGATGCTGTAGTAAAAAGGCTACCCTGAGATGCAAAGTGCCTCTGACTGCTGAGGTCTTGCTCTGTCTGGAGATATAAGTGACCATCCCTGTAGAACTACTATCATTTCAAGTAGCAACTTTCACACAATTCAGGCCATATGACAGACTCCAGTAAATGCTGTCCAACTAAGCCTTAATGAAATGCTGACCCGTAGAACTGTGATCAAGTAAAGAGGATATTCACTCCAATGAGTATTCTATGTGTTTTGATACACAGCTTTACCTTTTAAAACAGTTTCTTTGTCCCTGCTTGTATGATTCTCCCTCTGCCCATGCTTGTGTTCTCTCTCTCTCTCTCTCTCTCTCCTCTCTCTCTCTTCCTCCTTTTCTTGTGTATGTGTCAGTGTGTGTCTTCATGTTTATGACTAGATGTGTGTATAAATGTTCATGCCCCTATACAGGGGGCATACGGCTTACAAGGTACAGTACTGAGTACTTACACTAAAGTGTCTAGCTATGCATTTCATCAAATGTGTGGATTGGCACCAATAATTGCTTAGAATTACTAACTCATCTATATATTTATAAGTATAATGTTTTTATTAGACAGTTATAAGGAAGTACATACCATTTTCTTGTGGGGCTGTAGCATGCATGCAGGTGTGGATTCTGTTGGGCTGAGTTGTGGGTCTCATGTGTCTGCAGCCCCAGGCAGCTGGAGCTGCGGATCAGGGGGCATAAGTATAAGACGTTGATTGAGTTCACTCCACCTGTGCCCTGGGCAGACATTGGTCTGTCAGATACAGCAGGACTCCACCCTGGGCCTGGGGAGAACACAGTCTGAGAACCCAAGTGGGCTGGAGCTCTTGGGTTGGAGATCTCCAGGCCAGTTGGCTACCAGAGTCCAGCTGGTCTCCAACCTTGGGCTTCCAGGCATTGCTGAGAGGCCTCAGAAGGGCCAAGATGGGATGTACCAGCTGAGCAGCAGCCAAAAGGGGTGAGGGAGAGAAAATGAGCTCCAGTGGTGCCCTGGTACCCTGTGGGGAAGAGGATCATGGTTGTGGCAACTCAGTTGGCTGGGTATCGGTTGGCTCTGCTAGCTTGCTTGAGTTGGTGAGCTCCATGGCTGGAATGCAGAGAGGTCCTAGGAAGGAGATTAGACAGTGGCTTGGTAGTTGAAGACCTTCTCCACGATTTCCCAAGGATGGCCCCAAAGACGAGAGGTAGTCCATGGTTTTAAAATGGTTATTTTTATGGTGGAAAGTAGATGAAGCTGTACCCTATGTTCTCAGGGCAGGCCTGAGGTTAAATACATTTTGCCAGGAGGGTCTGGGAAGGGATGCTTAATTGGCTATGCCCTCTGGTCTTTAGGTATCTCATGAATATGGAAATCTGTCTTGAGGCTCCAAAGCCTGTAGTCTACCTCTGGAGGGGCTACTAGGGTCTTTGTCCTATATGCCTGAAATGCACAGATGGATGGAGATCTTCAGCTTCATGTCAGGAGCCTGGAGTCTGGGAGCATGGCAAAATGCAAGCTGTCCCTTGCAGGGAAACCTGTGAGACCTCCAAGCTGTTGAGTTGCTGGCTATCTCTAGCCAGTGCTCAACCAGAAACCATGCTCTCCTTTCACACTCCTACATTTTCTCTATATATGTGATGCCAAACATTTGGTGGCAATGTGTTAAAAATAAATATTAGGGATTAGTTTACCTTATTTCTTTGTGATTTGCCTTCATATCTTTTAGAAAATATCATTAACAATTTATTTGTCTGTAACTTGTGGACACAGATTAAAAGCTTTTTCTTGACTGCAGAGTAAATTACCACAGTTCTCCAGGTTAGTTGTTGCATCTCAGTACTAAATCCACCTGCTGTTATGCTCTTTTCTTCTATACCTTACTGTTCTTTCATTCTTACATTCTTTCATTCCTTCCTCCATTTTTTCTTTCCTTGGAAAATTCCACAACCATAAATATTCCAACTTCTCAAATGCGATGTTCATGGTTAAGGTTGTTTTTCCATAATGTAACATCACTTGCTTTGCAATTCCTTATTCTCTACAATGATTACCCTGGAAATTTATGTGATTATTTTCTTTCTTTACCATATTTCATTTTTTTTGTAACCAGGTATTACTGATAGGCAAAGTGTTGCTGCTGGTCTCATAAACTACAGCAGCGTAGTTAGGTTCCCCCGAGAAGTTGTTCATCACTCTTGACAGGAGTAAATTGCGATTACAACATGTCCTCTTATCAGGCAGCAAAAACTCCAGGGCTACCAAGTCTCATTCAATAGTCATAGTTGTGGGAAAAAAAAAAGCGTAGCCACTAGTTTTCAGCAATTTTATCCTGCTATAATATTTGATTTATTTGGTCAACATTGGTTATACTGAGAACCCATAAACAACATAAACTCTAAGAAGGATGAGATTCCTTTGAACTGGGTTTTGTTTTTTTTTTTTGTTTTTTGTTTTTTTTTGTGTGTATGTTTTTGCTGTTGTTGTTCTTATGTTGGTTGATTGGTTCCATCGTTTTATTTTGTTTCGTTTTGTATTGTTTCTGAGAAACACTGGTATCTGGTCCATGATAAGAGAAATGAAAATGAAGTGCTTTATTTAATATCTAAATATCTGATACCAACTTTGAATGGAATTCATACAGACTGAAGAAGGAAACAATTTTTAAACTCTGAAGGCATGATTCCTTCCTACATTTCTATGACATTCAGTAGGCCTAATTATATTTGCCATCTCTGGGTTTTCACAAGTACTTTTCTCATTTTCTCATCCAAATTTTGTATGGTTTCATATCTGTGTTGTACAACCTAATGATTTTAAAGATTAGTATGAGCATGTCCTCAGAGAAAAGCATAACTATAACTTTTTATTCTTTAAATCTAGTTTTCATATCTATAGTTCTATATTTTAGCAGATTTTTGGTGTATGGGGATAGCTTTAGCAGCTGACATGAGCTGTGGGCTAGTGGTTTTTGTTCCTTTGTATCTAGACTAACATATTTCTTATCTCCCATTCTGCCTGAGAGTTCCATTCCTGGAAATCTGAGCCTGTTGTCCCTATAGTGTTAGGGACATACTTTTGGTATATGGAACTCTGTGTTGTCGAAGATTAGCCTATTTTCCCTTTCAACTATGATAGAGGTAGATCCCCAAACTCAATGGAGACACAAAATTACAAATACACACACACACACACACACACAGTCACTCACACAAAATTATCTGACAAGGTGATTTATTAACCCAGGGGAAAAGCAGAGTGTGCCTGAGTGGGAGTGTATGCAATGGCAGGAGTAAGACCCCAAATACCATTGCCATCCCCACCAGCAGCAGCAGCAGCACCAGCTCCACCACCACCAGCAGCAACAGCTGCAGCTGCAGCAGCAGCAGCAGCAGCAGCAGCAGCCTCAACAAAGCAGAAGCAGCAGTGGTTAGCAAGTAATAAATCTGGTGTTTTTGGCAAGAGTGGATTTTTAAAAGAAAATATAAATGGGAAAATATGTGATAGTATAAAGTGTGTTAAGCCATGATTAAGAATTTTATCTGTATTGTAAATTTGGTTATCTCTTCAACATTTGTGTTTTGTTTTAGGAATAAGTCAGTGGCCAAATAAGAGAACGATACTTGGAGTCTACTTTTAAAATGCAACATAATGGTTTTTAGCAAGTGGGAGAAGAGTAACTGTTATGGGGACATTTTATAATTTTTCTTTAAACATAATAATATTACACATTGTATTCTTGCCACATCCTCATTATATATAGTTCAAATGATAGATATCTAGCTGATCTATGTCCTAGATATAGTGAATAGAGGAGATATGAACATAGATGAGTATGTACTCTCCAGTGGAACAATGTCCTTTGGATGTGCAGTCTGTAGTTGAAAATATACCCTGTTTCACTGGAGACATACATGTCCTCTGTTTCTTTGTTTCTGAGGTATCATTATACTGGTAACATTAATATCCCCACAACAACTGAGAATATGTGTTCCCCATTCTTCACGTTCTTTACATAGAGTTTCATAATGGTAGCTTTTCTATCTGAGTTCAAAATGACTGTCACACTGTTTTTAACTTTCATTTTCCTAATTGCTGATGATGTTTAAATTTTAAAAATGTGATTATTATCATTGTATATTCCTTCTCTATGGCATTATCTTTATAATAATTTTAGAGAGAAGAGAGCTTGAGGAAGCAAAAATGTATATCCTAGAGGTCATGCATTATTCTACTATCCCACAAAATATAACATATTTTAGTATTTGTAAAATTTTTTGAATGTTTTTTTTAATTTTTTATTGGATATTTTATTTATTTGCAACACAGATATCAACTCCTTTCCCCATTTCCCCTCCCTAGAACCTCCTGTCCCATTCCCCCTCCTCCTTTTTGCTTTTGTACCATTTTAATTACATGCATGAATTAAGGTCAGTTCTAGGTTGAGGGTCTAGAAATGAAATAGATGCAAATACTCAAGAAACAAGAAAGACAATAAACACAAATAATCAAAGAACAAGCAAGGCATTAAACTCAATTACATGAACACTCCCATGATCACTGTTTCTAAGGGCTTATCAGGACGACCAAAGTTTCGAGCCTACTTCCCTGTCCTAGCCCAAAGTCATTTTCATGTCTGAAGCCTAATTCCTTCTTCTACCCTAATATTTAGATTTCTTCTGAAATTACTTCTTTGTTCTAGTCTAATATTTTAGATTCCTGCCTGAGGTCCCCAGTAGAGGAGTTAGAGAGAAGACTAAAGGAGTTGAAGGGGCTTACAGCCCCATGGGGAGAGCAAAAATACCAACCAACCAGAGCTCCCTGGGTCTAAACAGGAGCCTGTGAAACACATGGTGGGACCCATGTGTCTCGTTGTATTTGTAGAGGAGCATGGACTTGTAAGCCATCAGTGGGAAGGATGGCCTTGGTCCCTTGAAGGCTGGATGCACCAGTGATGGGAAATTTAGTGAGGGGAGGTGGGAGAGGGTCAAAGGGTGGGGGAACACCCTCAAAGTAATAGGGGGAGGAAGAATGGGTTAAGGGGTTTCTGGGGGTAGGGAATGGGAAAGGGTATAACATTTTCTTCTCCCAGATCCACTTCCTCTTCTACTGCCTAATCACTGAGCTCCCTTGTGAATACAATGTAGCAGAGTAAGTATCTGACATACCTGTCTGGTAGAATAAAAGAAAAAATGAAACACTTCCCTTCAAAATATAATTAGAGTACAACAATTAAATTTGTAATAATCAGATAGAAGACAAACCTAATACCCGTCCAATATTGTCAATAAAAAGACCATTGTCATTATCTTGACTTAAAAGACTATAGATTTATACTTGGCTTATGCTTGGCTTCAGAATAAATGTCATCTGGAAACTATCCTCTCAAATCTGTTCTCTCAATGGAAATAGCTTGGGTTGGCTAAGAGACTATAAGTCTTCAACCCCATCAGAAATCCAGAATAACTGAATAAACTGAAAATATGGGAAGCACAAACATAGCTTCTAAAAATTAGCCAATTTATAGAGACTGCTGAATACATTGACAGTCAATATACTTCAAAACATTGGAGCATTTGGTCCTCAGCCTTCTGGCCTAGGATCTGACATACATAGTATGCAGAATTTTTAAGGGCTGATTTCTCTGTCTAGGCAGAGATTATCAGCCTTCTATTCCATAAGTGTGTCCCTTTTCTGACAGTATTTTGTCTGTAGATAAAAAGAGGCAATTTGCATACTGGCTGTCTCACCACTCCTGGAGAAACTCCAAAGATGCTCAATTTCTTCTTAAAATCCAAGAAGGAGATCCTGTCAGGACCAGACAGGTCTCTGTCAAATAATCACTAATAAAGAAATGTCTGTAATTTCAATTCTGTGGACTTCTGACATTTTTGAACCAACTATCTATGTAAAGCAATCTAGGACCGTTGTCTAGTAATTACTCTCAGCTATTTCTAATTAAAATCTAGAAAATACCCTAAATAAATTCAAAGTGATAAATTATTTATAGGACTTAACTCACATTGTTTAATGATTTAAAAGTAGTTATAAAAACAGTTAAATAAGGACTGGGTTTAAGGCTTGTACTCACAAATTTTGAAACCTTTGAATTTGCATCAAAATAAATTTTGTAATAAACTAAGAAATTATGACTTCAGTTTAATGACAATTATACAGATTTTTACTAATAGATATGGCTATACAATCAATTCCAGCTATTCCCCCTGTTCCAATAAAACCATTACTTTTCCCTAGAAAGACAGCCTAATATTAACCACCTCAGTCCCCATATCTAGGAAATTGAGGTGCCAAATTTTCATTAACTACTTCAAGATGAATTTAGGCATTGAGATATTTGAAGGGGGCAGGAGGAAGGGTAAATCTGGGAGTTAACTGGCCTAAGAAGGACATACCAGTGATTGATAAGCCTCTGAGGTTTGTGTTTTACTGGATCCAGCTGGAAGTCCAGGACATCAGGAGTCCAAGCAGGTCAGTTCAGCATGTTCTGATGATGAGATTTATTCAACAAGGCTGTATATTCTGTAATATACAAATCTCAAAACAAATTTTAGTATCAAGATAATTTTTTCTGGTGTAAGACTTTTGGGTCTAAATGTAGGATTTTCTGGTCTCAGTTTGAATTTAAGATTAAAAGAATCTCATTGTCCCAGGACACATCTTGGGAGGGGCACATTACTTAGAGGACACTTGCTGGATTAACATTCAGAGGAGGAAAGGAGAGGCTGATTAACATTCCTCAGACCATGAGGGAGGGAACCCACCTGTGGGTGAGGAAGGGCCAGAGCAGGTAGACAGACAAGGGAGGTTCTTGCCACCTCATTCCCCAAAGACCAATCAGTTTAAAAGTCACACTCTTCTGCCAATCATATTGTGCCTAGTCACTGTTTCTCTGTTCTAATTTCTAGACCCTATAAAAGCTATTCTTCGCTCGAACTGGGGTTCTCTCTTCTTGCTTGCATGCGAGGGAACCCCAGTATACTAGAATTATTAAACCTCATGCTGGTTGCATCAAGATCGGTGTCTCGTGAGTCATTGGGTGGTCATAATTTCTTGAGTGGGAGTCTCCCCTATCTGGAGGCCTTTCACTGGAAGGTATAACTATCTTAATGACCTCTTCTGAAAACACACAGATGAAAACTTTTTCCCAACTCAGCATATCCTTGATCCAGTAACCAGAAAAACCTTTATCTTAACCTTTTTTCCTAGAGGAAAAATATAACTACACAACTCAGAATCACACTTATTTTGTCAGTTAAATCAATCTAAGACAAATGAAATAACCAAAATACTGTATATGTCTATTTTTAGGACTTTCCTATTTTGCCAAGCAGGAAATAAACCCAGAATTACCATGGGGCCCAAGTTAGACATAACTTGAGTATCCTGTGAGGCAATGTAACTTTATACCATCTTAATACAACTGATTTACACTGTCTTTCTGTTTGGCTCTCTGCTTAGAGCAGTCTTTTATTTATACCATGTATCTGTTTGGCACTCTGTCTGGAGCAGCCTTCTAGTTATTTATTTATCTGTGGGTCTCTCTATAGGAGCCACAGACAAATTTTATTACCTGAACAATGCAGGCAATGATTATCACTGCACTCTCTATCTGGAGTCAGTGACAATTTTCTCTCTCTTAGTTCTGAACCTGGGGTGACATTTCCCATGTGAACTAGACAAATCTGTTTATAAATCTTTCCTAAAAGCAAATAATCTCTATATATTGTAAATTCACAGTTAAATCAATATTTACCCCAAGACTGAGGCTTTTTCATTTGGCTCTCTTGACTCAGAGCTGCCTGCAATTCTCACAGCAGGGGATCTGCCTGTAACTAGTTTCTTTGTTCAAAGTTCCCATGCTAGAGTCACATCACTTGTCTCAGAGCTACTCACTAACTCACTCACTCAAATTAAAAAAAAAAATAAAAAATAAAAACACAACTTTAACCTCAGGTGATTTTTAGTCATAATTTTTAGTGAATGTTTTCCCCAATTTGGTGCACCACTTGTAGGGGAGATATTTAGAGAATGGTGCCCAGTCTAGCTTGTTTCTGGGCAGCTACCATGTTCCCACTGCTCCTCAGCTCTGACTGGGGCTCCAGTTAGCTAGATGCACAGGCCCTGGCACCCATAAAACACCAGCATGGCAGATGGCTCTGCCAATCCACCACGCTGCATCCATAAAGCTTGGCTGAACCCCAGACAACATCTGCCATTCTTGAAGTACTCAGTAGAAACAAGACTTTTAAAGATTAATGAGTATCTAAAGGATTTATATATTTAGAAATGCTCAGTCAACAAGATGCCCATACAATTAGAGTTGTTACCCAATATCTAACATTTTGATAGAAGTGGCTAGCTACCCAAGACAGCTTTCGACCCATTCATGGTTATTCATGGATAATAGCCTCCTCCTTCTCTTCCTTCTCTCTTTCTCCCCTACCTTTCATCTTTTTTTCCCCTAACCTTCCTCTTTTTCTCCCCTATCCTATCTTCTTCTCCCAGCTCAAATTCCTCTTCTACTGTCTAATCATAGAGCTCCCCTGTGAATACAATGTAGCAGAATTAATATCCTGCTACAACTTTCCCCAAGGCCATGCATTTCTGGGTGAGTGGTATTTTTGTTTTGTGTTGTTTTTTAGTTTTTCGAGACAGGGTTTCTCTGTATAACCCTGGCTGTCTGGAACTTACTCTGTAGACCAGGCTGGCTTCAAACTCAGAAATCTGCCTGCCTCTGCCTTCCAAGTGCTGGGATTATAGACGTGCACCACCACTGTCCAGGTAGTGAGTGGTTTTTTAAATGTTTTGTTACTAAACTGATTAGAGAACACTTTGATCATGTACAATTGAATTTTTTTTGCATTTAAAAAATTGTATAAGGTTAATCAAGAAACAATAGTTACAGTTTTCTCATATACAGTATCTCTGAGTTTGCATAGTTCCATTAGTAGCTGCTCTCAGAGTGGTTTCATGACCCAACAGTCTCCTGTTGCCTGAACTTCCTTTGTTTGAAGTTTTGCCAATTTAATGTTGTATTATTTCTACCCAACATGGGTGAAAAGCCTATATTTTCTTGCTCCATGAAGAGAATGGTCTCCTGAGAGCATATTTCCTAGGTCTGTTTTAGTGGCTTGAATTATCAAAAGACATGATGATGGTTCATAGTGAAATCATGTAAAAACACATTTGTTATAACAGTGCTTTCATTTCTTATAACAAACAACTATATATCAAAACTATTGGTCCATTTATTCCAATTCTTCCTCAGGTTGAATAAAGATGATAACCTAGGTTCCCTCATGAGTCTTTTTAGTAAGGAATACCGAACTACAGAGGATCTTAACTTCACTTTGTATGGTGGTGTTGGAGTGCCCTGGAATTAGCTTCAAAGATTGTTTCTACTTCCTTTAGATGTGATCTTTGTGTGATAGTCACTAAATTTGTATACAGAACCACAGAAAAATATACTTGAACATAGCAGGATAGAGTTAGTCCTCACCAAAAAAAAAAAAAAAAAAAAAAAAAAAAATGAGAATGTGACAAGGAAAATACAGGGCCAAGATCCCACAGTAATTGCTGCTAGGCCACGGAGTCAATGATTGAATTTATAATAGCAGTCCTTCCTCCTATTAGAAAATATTCCATATCTAATCAACTCTGCAGAAATCATCTCATAAGCACATGGTAGGTGTTACTAAAAAGGACACAAACAGAGCAATATGTCACACTGTATTATTGTACAGATCTCTTTGCTTCTTATATAATATTTAAAGCATAACCCCATTCTTCCTGTCTACAGCATTTTTCCGTGGACACAGGGTATCCTTCCAAGGTACAAAGATTCTTCGTAGCCTGTGCAGTAATTAATTATAGTACAGGAGATAATTGGATGGAAGTCACTGTTGAAGCATCTAGATAGCCAACATGATTTTAATTAGAAATGGATATGTGACTATTAAGGACACCTTCAATGAGATTTTGTAATACCATTAGAGATCTTAATGGATTCTGAGCATGTTGAGAGTCCCTTCAACTAATCTATGGGTTAATCTTTAAAATAATGATGTCATAATTGTGTAGTGATGAGAAGTAGTGGGGATAGTTTAAGAAAAATGAGATTGGAATAATCCCATGAATCTTGTCAGATCACCACGGGCTAAGGCTGGTCTTCAATAATGATAAAATCAATAGAAAGTTCACATACACATGGAAACTGAATAATGCTCTATTCAATGATAACTTGGTCAGGGAATGTCCTGTCCTGCAGGACATTAAATAGGGTCCGGGGAGATCACCTAACAGAGGATGAAGAGAAACGAGGAACACAAGGATCACGGCCTGTCTATAGGCTAATTAGACCACAGATTTTTACTTTTTTACACACAGGTTATATACACAAAAAGACAGCATGTGGGGAAGGGGATGATGCAGGAGCATAGGTGTTTAGAGGGAGTACAGAAATCTTCCAGAACAAAGTGTCAGCTGGGTGAAGGTTCAGGAGACAGACCACTATGACTCCGCCTATGATTCACTTGTCTTTATCTAAGTTGGTACTATCCACCAAGGTTACCTATCTACAAGGTCTATGACTACTCAGTCTTGGCAGCCCTCCACCAAAGCTGCTTGTTTACAATAACTTTTAGCTATCTGTTTCAGTGTTTTTCCACAGAGACCCAAGACTTGGTGTATGTCAGGCCTATTGCTGATTTTAGGCCTTCATTGTATAAGCAGGGCTGCCCCTGACAATTCCCCCTCTCTCCAAGTATAGAAGGACCGTGGTAATTCTAATTTTGTAAAGGTGGGGATAGAGGCTTGACCTCCAGTAATTAAAGGGGACCTTGTAATGGTTCCAGTCCTCCTGTGGTTGTTCAGTGAGGTGTGAGAGCCATACCCATCCTGATGTCTGTTTCCTGGAGAGGGGATACTTTTGACATCAACCCCTATGCAGTCAGGCTTGTCCCTCAGGGAACCCAGAAAGATATTTTTAATTTTATATTCCCTTGCAGTGCTTAGCCTCGCAGCCTAAGCAAGAATTTAGATTGCCAGTCAGAGGGGGTTCTGGGTGGCCCCTCTCTGCTTGGTCTAGGGGGGGAGTCCCTTCTTTTAGGTTGGGTGGAGATGGGTTTTGGGAACACCCTGGATAGAGCAACAACCTCATCTTGAGTCTCATGGTCCTCCATAGCTAACTTATGATAATGTATCTGAATAGGTTTTGGTATCAAATTATCTGTCTGTTGTTTCACAAAGTTAGCCAGCCAAATTAGGGCCCATGGATCAAAAGAAATAAGCAAAAATAACCCAATTAATGGTCCCAAAATTGTAGGAAGTAAGATTGACAACTATTCAGTTGAATACCAACTCTTGTATCAGCTCTTATCTTTCTCTCTCTGTTTCTGTCTTTTCTCTGGGCCTTCTCTGACCTTTTTTATGCTCTCTTTAACCATCCGTGTCTTTGTCTACATAAAAGCAACATTCTTCTTTAAGGGCTGTACACAGTCTAGAGCTGTACACAATCATTTCTATTGTAAAAGGGTAAATCAAGTCCAATAAAGTCCTTTGCAGTTTTAGAGATCATTTCAGACAGAAAAATGAGATTAGTGATGTCAATCTCTAGCTGTTTGATGTCCTTTTCAGTGGCCCATCAAAGGTCTGAGTAATGTAAGTCTGGAGGCCAGCATCAGGATTAGAACTTCCAAAGCAAACACCACAGATGATTCATTTTTATCTGAAAAGGAAAAAGAAGGGAAATCTCAGGGAGATTTCTCTTCCCTGGATGTCAACTGTTATTTATCTTATTTATAATTGGGCCTGGCTTTGTGGGGGTATCTATTTATGTCAATCAATCTTTTTGGCAGCCATTTAGCTGTGCCTTCTTTGGTATCAAATAAGCATATCAATCCTAGGACCCATATGAGAACTCAGTCTGGGCCATTCCATTTAAAGGTAAGAGGGTCTTTACATATAACTGTGGTATAGTTTTTATTGGTCTCAGCATGCCAAAGGCAGTCAGCAGCAGGTTTGCCATGAGCTTTCAGATCTAGAGAATTGAGAACGAACAAGGCATGATGGAGAGTATTTCTGGGAAACTCCTTCTGGGGGTGTAGCTCCCCTCTTTTGTTTTTAAAAGCCAATTTTTTAGAGTTCTTAGTAAAACCATGGCAAAAGTGCCAGCAGCCGCTTCTCCCTCAGTCAGAGAGTCATGAAGACACTATTTCAAAGTTCCACAATATCTGTTTTACAATACCTTGTCCTTGAGAATTATAAGGAATTTTAGTAACATAGGTAATATGAAATTGTCAACAAAACATCTCGAATGTCTGACTGCAACAGTCAGTTTTGTTTATTTTAATATGATATGGAACACCAAGTATAAAAAGATAATATAGGCAATAACTAATTGTACTTTTGATTGTTTTTCTTGTTAAAGTAATTGTAGCTAGAAATCTTAAAAAGGTGTTAAATCACATATATATATATATTTTAATTTTTTTAAAATAAAAAATGTGTAACATCTACTTATCATAATTGATTAGGTATAAGTCCTCAAGTATTAACACTATTATTAAAAAATTGAGGACACTAAAAACAAATTTTTTGTAATTTGACTTATATACTCTCTAAAAAATATCAGATTGTTGTCTCAAGCTATTATTATTAAACATATGCAACAATCACCAAGCAACACCACATACCTTTGGAGCAGATCTCTACAGATCCACAAAGATGCACTATCCTGTGGTGATGCCACATAATAGATGACTTTTTAAATTTTAATGATGATCTTATAGAAATTTTTTAAAATTATATCTATGATTATTAAGCTCTTTTATAACGAGACTGTTACTAAGTTCCTTTCTGATAGTCAAACTGCAATAAGAATTCTGTCAGTCTCTCAAATAACATCAGTTAATTGTTCTTAGATAATAACCAAACTTTTTTCCACTCAGAGCACATTCTAAAAGGTTATAAAACAATTTGTCAAAGATCATTAAAAGGGAACCAACAATGTACTTTAGTGTTTAGCATGGAAAATAAAATATTGTCTGGGCTCATCTACACAAATCTTTACTGATAACCCATTAGAGTTCTAAGACCTCAGTGAACCTGTGGAACCACACAGGTAATGGATGTTTTAGTCACATAATCACTTCCAACAAATATGCATATAAACATTCTTCATTATAAACCTTTATTTCAATTTAATTTTTGGTATAAAGTTGTAACAAATTTGCAATTGTGCAATCATATATCTTAAAAAATATATGAATACTGAGGACAAAAGGATAAGAGGACAAATATAATGGAGAGATAAAGCAGAACTCTTTGTTCTTTTTTCCACTTAGGAATAGTATAAAAATAGAACCTTTTTCCCTTTTTCAAAATAAAATAGAATTTTCTTTGGACTTTTTTCTTAGATAGCTTTTATAGGAAACTTTTTTACACTTAATAATAATCTCTTTAATAACTTTTATAAGTGGCCTCAGACTAGCAGGCATAAGTCAGAGCACAGCAGTTTTTTCCGAGACAAAAGTTGTTTACCTAATCTTGGCTGTTATTAGAATAATGAAGTGCTAAGTGCCAAAAAGTGTATGAGTTTTCTGGCTCAAGGATCACAAAAAGCAGATCAGCTATGGTGGCACAGCAATCTAGATAGACAAACTTTTATTATACAGTAATCCTAATGTAAAAGAGCAAAATTGCATGGCCAATTATTTTTGTAAGGTCTGTAAATTTATCTGATATACAATTTTTATGGCATTTTTCCTGGCTTCCAGGCAATCCAATATGAGCTCTTAGATGTCATAAAAACTAAAGGAAATATATGTTTCTTAAAATTGAGCGTATTTGTGAAATTTGAAAATTAGCAATTCTACAAAAGAAACAACTTCAAGCATTACCAACCATAAGCATATACGGCCATGATATACCAATTAAAAGCTTAATTTTGCATTTAAATAGTGGCTACAGCATGTAGTTTAATTATTTGTACTGAAGCAGGGGAACTCAAGAGAGTAAAAATGTAATATAATAAATTATATATATATATATATATATATTCATGAAATTCTTAGGCAAATGGATGGAACAAGAAAATACCATCCTGAGTGAGGTAACCCAATCACAAATGAACACACATGGTATTTCACTCATTGATAAGTGGATATTAGCCCAAAATCTCACAATAGCTAAGACATAACTCACAAAGCCCCCAAAAAGAAAGACTAATGTATGGGTGTTTTAGTCCTTCTTAGAAGGAGTAACAAAATACTCAAAGGACCAAATATGAGACAATGTGTGGGTCAGAAACTGGAGGAGAGACCATCCATAGTCTGTCCCATCTGGAGATCCCTCCCAGATGCAATCACCATATGCAAACACTGTTGTGGAGTCTGGAAGTGCATGCTGACAGTAGCCTGATATACCTGTCTCCTGAGAGGTCCTTCAAGAGCCTGACATATAATAGAGGCAGATGCACACAGCTAACCATCAAACTGCCACAGGATTCCCAGTGGAGGAGTTAGAAAGAAGACAGAAGGAGTTGAAGGAGCTTGTGTCCCCGTGGGGCGTGTGATGATACCAACATTCCAAAACTCCCTGGGTCTAAAGATCTAGCCTGGGAACACACATGGAGGAACCCATGTATCTATCTGTATTTGTAGAGGAGGACGGACTTGTTAGGCATCAGTGAGAAAGGAGGGCCTTGGTCTCTTGAAGGCTGGATGCCCCAGTGAGGGGATATTTGAGGGAGGGAAGGTGGGAGTGGGTGGGTGGGTGGGGGCACACCCTCATAGAAATAGGAAAAGGGAGGATGGGTTAAGGGTTTCTGGGGGTAGGGAATTTGGAAAGGGGGATAACAACTGAAATGTACATAAATAATGTACCCACTAATAAAAAAGAAAAACAAACAAACAAACAAACAATAATGGAACTGGCTATGGCAGTTGAACATATGAAACTCTTTAGCAGCAATTTAACATAACACATGACCCATATTATGGGGATTCCTTATAATTGTCAAGGACAAGAGACTGTGGAATGGGCCCATGGAACTTTAAAATAATATTTTCATAAAATAAAAAGGGGAAATATACCTCTGTATACCACAAATTTATTTAAATCATGTTCTTTTATTTCTTATTTTAATGGTTTTTTTTTTTTTTTTTTTGGATGCCAAGAAACTTTCTGCTGAGTGTTTATGGATCTCTACAACTAGGCATAATTATACATAGGTAAAAGGGAAGGATCCACTTACCAGCATAAGGCATGATTATGATCAGGTATTAAATATGGTGAAGAGGGCATGTTCATGTTTTTTCTGCAGGATGATGAAGGAGCATGGTGGCCACCACAGCCATAGGTGATTCATGCTGATGCCACCACAAACAATGATGCTGACCTGTCAGCTTGCTGAGTACCCTGAAAATGGTGACTGTGAAGCTGTATTGAACATAAGTTCCTGACCCACCATTGCTTACCTATACCCCTGATGGGACAAGCTGCCTTGCCTCAAGTTCTTTAGACCTTGTGGAACAGAGAATCAAAGAATATTATAATGTCTCTTGTGTTGTTATTAAATGTGACTGGTTATTCAGACTCAATCATGGACTAGTCTAGAAATCAATCCAATATTGGAAATAACAGTCTTCAATGGGAATTCTGGCTCTGGACATTTTTAGAAACATATACGGAAATTAGCTGCAGTTCTCTATGATATTATGTTAGCAAGAGATAAAGTTGGGGCAGAATCTGATTTCAAACTGGTGTTAGCACATGTCTTAAGTCTCTAATGATTGTCAAGTTAAAAATACATTTGTTTTTCTACAGTATTTACTGTAAGTTGCATTGATTGTATACCTTCTACTTGTGTTTGTGTTTTGAAATCTGCCATGTCAGTTATGGAAGTCTATCAACCAGCTTTTATTTTAGTGCTCTGAGGATCTCAGAACCTTTGTATTCTAAAAATAGCTTGCAAGTACTGGAAGAAAAGAGTCAGGATTTATGCAGAAGCAAGAGGGTAGTGGGCTTGATTATTGCTGGTATAACAGCTTTAATTTTACTAATTGCTAGCACCACTGCTTCTGCAATTGCTTTGACACAAGAAGTTAAGACAGCTACTTTTGCTAATCATTTACCTAAAAGTATTACTAATGTGTTGAATATACCAGAGAGTTTAGATGGGCATTTGAA
The DNA here is from genome assembly GCA_021653895.1 of Mastomys natalensis. Taxonomy (NCBI): domain Eukaryota; kingdom Metazoa; phylum Chordata; class Mammalia; order Rodentia; family Muridae; genus Mastomys; species Mastomys natalensis. The sequence goes on from JAJTUV010004271.1 coordinate 17,031, forward strand.
GGAAAGGATTCATGTTCTTTATCCTATTCAAATTACAGGAAGAAAGTTCAGAATATGAGGGTAAGAAGCCATGTTGAGTGTCATACCAAATACTATTGGATTCTTGTTAGTTTTACAATTTACAATGGTAGTCATTATAATTAGAAAGAAGTTTAATGACTCTTGCAGTGTATTTTGCATAATTCTAACACCTCTCAGATGTTTTAATGATACTTAGGGAGCTTATGAATTTCAAGAATGCTGCACTGCTAAGAATTGATGTGGTAGACAGCAGATAAAATTACCCATGGCCTGAGGTCAGGATTTCTATTTTGGTCAAGCTTCAAAAATGGCATACATAGCTTGATCATGCTAGCCCATTTTGTCCTGAGAATACTTTTATTCCTGCCCATTGTGTTAAAGCTTTTCTTCAACAACATCAACATGTTGGAAGCCAAATACATGGCTTGAACCTTAACATGGACCCCCAGACAGAGTTATTAAATTAACAGCCTGGCAAGCCAGGAATGTGTTAGATTCTGCACAGAGCCTTACCAAACTAAGACAAAAGTGCCTTGCTTTTGATAATGCGTATTCCATGATGTTAGGTAAGGAAGGCATTCTGTCAGAATGACCTAAGACAGGCTCAGTCTTGTTTATGAATAAAAAAGGGGGAGAGGCGGAGAGCTTTTGGGCTGCCTGGAATAATCTGACAAGGAAATGTGCCGCTTGGCAGGAATATGACATTGGCCAAGACAAGGACATAGGCTTCAGGCAGAAATCTAACATTAGGCTAGAACAAACAAGTAATTTCAGGTAGGAATCTAAATCTTAGGCTAGATCAAAGAAGTAATTTCAGACAGGAATCTAAATTTTAGGGTGGAACAAGGAAGTAGGCTTCAGACATGAAAAGGACCTTTGGCTAGGACAGAGAAGTCAGCTCAGATACTGATAATCCCTTTGAAACAGTGATCACAGGAGTGTTCATGTAATTGGGTTTAAGGTCTTGCTTTTTCTTTGACTATTTGTGTTCATTGTATTGCTTCTTCCTTGACTATTTACAACTACTGTATTGCTATACCCTCAATCGAGAACTGACCTTAATTCATGCATATAATCAAAATGTTATAAATGCATAAAGGAGGAGGGAGATGGGATAGGGGTTCTAGGAAGGGGAAATGGGGAAAGGTGTTGACATCTGTATTGTAAATAAATAAATATCCAATAAAAAGAAAAAGTCATTGAGACACTTGTTTTACCTCATGTATTTTTCTGAATCATTTTTCTATATCCTGTTCTCCATTTATTATCAACATGATGTTAAATTTTTTGGTTCTTCAACATTTCTTTGCATAATGGACTAGTGCTTCTGAAAATCTGACCCTTACAGAAAAAGAAATTCCTGCACAACCATCTTCAGTCAGGCATATCATGTTTTATAAGTAATCTATTATAGAAGCTTAGACCATTGCACACTCAATACAGTGGGTGAATATCATTTCATTGATATGAAGCTTAAAACTTGAAGATGCATGGAATTCACATGTGGGTTCACAGTGTTCTCATATCTTTCTCTGCTCTCACCATTTGTTTCTCTACAGTTCTAACAGGGTTAGTGTAGAATTCCTTCTGGGAAAAAAAAAAAACTAAATATGTTTAATTAAAATGTAGGACACACTTCCTCATTTGCATGCTCCACCATCTAATTAGTCCTTGATTCAGCCTCCAAAAACACTGGTCCTCTGAGTAGCTTGCATTGCTGAATACAAAAGTGTTATTGCCTCATCCTGGCTTACTACTCTGAGCTACCTATTTTTCCAAAGTATTAGGAACACTGTGCTTTCATCTCCCATCTTTCTTACTGGAATGTAAAAGAGCCCATGTGAAGTTCAGTCTAATGTTAAAAGTAAAGTATTATCTTCTCCTTAGATGGTGAGTGGAAAGTACTTCTCATTAGACATGACCCTAGGCAAAACCACAATATGAAGACCCAGGATGACTTGACCAAGTGCTCCCTAAATGAACATACTGATCAGCATGAGGTATGAACATAGCATTTTGCAGAGACATATTGTGCAAATAGAGGGATGTAGAAACATATGGGTGTGTGAAAGTACATTAGGAACATATCACACATATATGCAGTATTTGCAATCATGGAAGGACTAGTGGGTTTGCATGTGTGTGTACGAGTGTATTTTTGTGTGTATATATGTGGGTGAATGTGTTTGTGTGTGAATGTGTATGTGTGTTTGTGTGTGTGTGTATGTGTATGCATACAAGTAGATAAGATAGTAGATGGGACTTTCCTTGGCAAACGAGGGAAGGTATGCAAGTTACACATGGGTATTAAAAGTACTGTGTATGTCTAAGTATACTTAGTTAAGAATATGTCTAAGAAATATTGAGAGTATATTTAGCACTGGGTGAATAGTACATCTGTACACATTAATAATTTAAGTTGCCCAGTAGGTTAAAGTGTGGATAATGTACTGTGAGAGCACTGGGGTATTTCTTGTTTGGACTGGAGGAGGCAGCAACAGGTTTTATTGTTGGGAAGAGAGATTTATACACCAAGCAGTTCTGCTATCCAGACAAGCATGAAAGGAAATGAGACCTTCGGTGCTGTTCTTCACACTCAATGCCAGCCTATCCCTGATAGTGATTCACTGTAGATATAGTGACTTTGTACATTGGCAATTCCTATTCATGCCACTTTCTCTACTCTGAAGCTTTCAGGAATGCCTGTGGCCAATGACCCATATTGGGCCCTGGAGTCAGAGTCTGGGCTACTGAATGTATGCTACTGTGCTGACTTCTGAGACTTTGGAATGAATCATGGGCTGTACCTTAAAGGGATGTATTGACAAGAAAATGAGAAACCTGTGAACTTAAAGGTAGACAGATGTCACATGACAAATGGACATCATTATGTTGTAGATTAGCAGACACTGCTTAATCAGGTTGAGTGTTGTTAGAGTTGACAGAACTTTGTCTTTATTTTCACCAGTCCTACTTCCCTCAAAGTATTAGTTTCAAATTTTCTTTTAACTTTATTCAGCACTGATCAACCTTTTTGGTTTCCTTTTATAGCATGAATTCTGCTCTTTTGAAGTCCATTTTCCCCTTTGGATAATTGTATGGTCCTGGTGAGCTGGAGCTGCCACGGAACCTAAGTTTGTATCAAATGGTTTCTGTTCAGGATGCAGACCTCTCTGGCACTGCCTCGTCACTCAAAGGAATGATTCTGACTTGATTCAGATTACAAGCAGCAAAATCAGTAGTTGATTAAACTGCTAAGAATATAGCATTACACTTAAGCAGCTGCCCTTTTCTCCTTACTTTGAAAATGCTCCAGTGCATTGCCCACATATGCTTCCCCATTCCTTGCTCAATAAAATGTACAAAAGCTCATTTTGTGTGACTCCAGTCTCAGTGTGTCTAAAGTTGTAGGATGGGAAAGAGCCTAATAAGTGCTCATATCCATATGAGTATATCAGGTCAAGGCCTTATGACATGGTTATTATCCAGAATGTACAGGTGATAAGGAATGTGAAGGGAGTGAAAATCAATTTTGGTGACACAGTGGCTTCTAGCAGAGAGACAGGGTAATAGGGAGCTGTACTGATGTCCTTACATTGGTTTTTGGAATCACATTGTACCAAAAGCTGTGTACTGACCCAGGGTCAGCAAGAGATGCAAGGAATGTTTAACTGTGTTTCCCTAGGCTGCCACTGGGTGGGTGCTGGGCTACAAGGAAGCACTCAAGCACTTTGGGTTTGGGAAAATTCAATCTGAGATGAGAAAGAAAGCTGGAAATGATTCCTGGGTCTCCTGGCCAACAAGGAAGTCAAGTCATTTCGTTCTCAGGTCCTTCATTACCCAGGCACCACTGGGAGTCATTGAAGAACTGATAATTGAGTCATATGACCAACAGGTTCCAGACAGCCTCTAGCCTTGGGTAGGGGCTGGGAGTTCTGGCTTTACCCATTGATGATTTTCCATAGCTTTGGGGAGGTAGGCTATAAGCACTTGTCGGCCTTCTATAGGAGGTTTAGCTGAGGCTCTTTAGGCAGAGTTCTTTTCCACATTCCCCTTGGTATCAGTAGATGAAACTGACTGTTCATGGTTCTAAACTATTTCGTAAGGGTTCTTAGCAGAAAATGTATGAATACCCTTTTTCTAAGGTTTTGACTAGGGTTTACATACCTTATACAGGGAGGAATGCCTAGGAAGGGAAGTTTACTCACTAAACCCAAAGTGCCTTTAGGTACTTCATTAGCATGGAGATATGTATTCTGGGCCTACTTAATCACTGCTGACATCCTCTCTTAATATGGGGACATGGCAAGTGTTCCTGACCAACAGTCTTGTAAGGAGTAGGGAGTTGACTAAGTCTCAGATGTATGTCCACCTAGGCTACAGAACTTCACCTGCTCTACCAACCAATCATCCTGGCATGGTTTTAAGTCCCATACACTTAAACTCTTGGTACCCTCTAAAAAAGTCAGATATTATTGGATGTGGCTCTGATTCTAAGAATAGTAATGACATATCCATGTCATTATCTATTTCTGTATGCTTATAAGCTCCTCTCCAAATTGCTTGGCATTCCTTGTCTTGAGAGTTATGGGTGTGTGGATTGTGTTTTCCTCTCCACTTAGTGTAGCTTGTGACTGTTTCACCTCTTTGATGAAGTAAGTTTATAATTTTCAAAACAAATTCAGCCCCTGTTTTATTCAACCATATCCCAGGCTGCTATATTTAAAAAAAATCCCCTGAGATGCTCCAAGTACAAAGGCTTGCTGAAGTCTTACTCAGTCTGGAGAAATTAATAACTATACCTGGATATCTACTCTCATTTCACAGTAGCAACTATCATACGTTTCTGACCATATGAGGTTATCCAGTATGTGCTGTGAAGCTAAGCCTCAGTGACTTGCTGATCCACAGAATTGTGAGCAAGTAGAGAATGTTCACTCTCTCAAGTATCATAAGAGGCTTGATACATAGCTTTAGCTTCTAAAATACTTTTTTTGTCGTTGTTTATATGATTCTCCCTTTGTACATGTTTGTGTTTTTCTCTTTTCTTTCTCTCTATCTCTCTGTCTTGTAAGACTCTTGTGAGCCGTAGCTTACCAGAGACCCCCTGAGTACAAAAGCAAGAAGAATTTTAATGATACAACACATGGGATTGTCCTACACTGATTGTGGAGTGGCAACCTTAGGTAGCTCATTTGGTCAGTTTTTATACAGTTTAAAGGGTAGACTAGAGAAAGAGTGGCTAGGTACAATAGAATTGGCAGAACAGTGTGACTTTTAAACTGATTGGTCTTTAGGGAATGAGGTGGCAAGGACTTTCCTTGTCTGTAGGTGGCAAGGGTTGGTCTGTCATGCAGAATGTGTCTATGTGTTCTGGGCCTTCCCCACCCACAGGTTAGAGGTAGGAAAAAAATTATCAGGGGTTCTAACCATGTGGAAATCAAGGTAGTAAACCAAGAGGAGTTAGTTTTTAAACCAAGACTCAAACCATCTTTGGGCTTCCTCCCTCTCTTGGCTAGTCCTTCTCGTACCTTTGCCATTGAATCTTTAAATATGTTTTTCCTACCCCCTGAATGGTCTCCAGTATGTGATTCTCAATTTTCTACACCTTTAGGGTAGCACATAAAAAGAAGCTGTCGTCCCACACACATGCACTGATTGGTCTGCTGCTGGCTTCCCTCATCTCGGGGCACACATATATGGGGGTTTCTTGCAGGACACTTCTCAATTTTGGGTATATGCGCCCTAAGCCACATCCTCTAAAGCTGCTTTGGGGACATAGTTTAGATTTGAAAGTCCCTCATCCCCAACATTTGGGTAATCCCTGCACCTATGTCTCTACGGTAGGGATATTCCAGGAGTTAAGGACTGCTGTAGGAGGAGCTAAGGTGGGAGGAGTAAGAGAAGAAAGGAGGAGTAAGGAGAGGAAGAGGAGAAGTAATAGGAGGAGCTAGGGGAAAGAGACCAGAGAGAGGGGAACATAGAAGCAGATGTTCGTGTGTCTCTAGCAGTCAAAGGTAGTTGGTGTATCTAGGTTGGGTTGGGTATTGGGTTACACCTCTAATTTTATGGGCATATTGTTAGTGAGCATTATCAAACATATAAAGCCTTTGATTATTTTTTTAAACATTAAAGTCTCATTTTCCTACCAGGCCCTCATGGATGATGGGATGGTCTGGGCGATGTTCAGCCTTGTGGAGACAGCATGGAAGATTGACAGAGCCATGTCCCATGCTGGTTCTTGTCGGTGGCAGGGCTGGTGTCTCTGGCTGCCTGAGCAGACTGCCCTAGCTGAGCAGAGGCAATATGCCCACTGCTGCTCATGGCTGCACACCTAAGCTAGTTGGGAACATGGTGGCTGATTAAGCAAAACCAGATAGAATTGCTGCCATTTTTAAATTATTACATCAACAAGTGGTGCCCTACGTGAAGCCCAAATCACTAGACACTTAAATCTATTTACCTGAGAGTAAACATTATATTTTTATATTTTTTTAAAAAAACAAAGTGAGTGAGTGATTAGCACTGATAGGAGTCACGTGACTCCTAGCTCAGGAATCCTGAACAAAAAAACTTCAGCTGAGCTCCCTTGCTGTGGGGAAATACAGGTTGCTCTTTGTTAGGAAAAGAAGAAAGTAGCTGACTCTAGAGTAGATAGTACAGTGTCTGTGAATTAAAATTGAGATTATTTGTTTTTAAGATAGATTTAGAAACAGTTTTGTCCAATTCATGTGGGGAATCTCGTCTGTGGCTTGGAAGAAAGATAAGTAGAGAAAAATTGTTTGTGGCTCTAGGCACAGAACCACAGACAGACAGGTATACATTTTAATCAAGAGAGCTAAAATAAACAAGCATCTTTTGTGAAGCAGTTACTGATTTAAGTATAAAGTTAAAATACAGGGATTATTTGCTTTTAGAAAAGTATTTATAAACAGATTTGTTCAATTCACATTGGAAATTTCTCCTGTGGTTCAGAAATTAGATAGGAATAATTGTCACAGGAACCAAGTAGAGAGTACAGTGTATAAATAAAGGCTGCTCTGAGTCAAAAGAGCCAAATAAATAAGCTTCTGTTGTGGAGCAGTTACTGATTTAAGTATAAAGTTAAAATATAGGGGATTATTTGCTTTTAGGAAAGAATTTATAAACAGAATTTATCCAAATCATGTGGGGAAATTTTCGCCTGCAGTTTGGAACTTAGATAGGAATATTTTCACTGGCTCTGAGTAAAGAGTACAGTGTTATGAGTGGAAGCTACTCTGGGGTACAGAGCCAAAAAAAACAGATGGTATAAATAAAAATCTATTCTAGGAAGAATGCCAAAAAGAAAGTTAGTGTTAGTCAGATGTATTCAGATGCTATAAAGTTATATTGACTCATAGGAGACTTGGGTTCTGACTAATGTGGGCCCCATGGGGAAATTTTTGGGGTCATTTTCTGCTTGGAAAATTAGAA
>JAJTUV010004272.1:0-23217 GCA_021653895.1 Mastomys natalensis
AACAGTAGGATCTACCGGGCTCTTTCTTCCTAGGAGGCTGAGGTGTCTCAAACTGGTACTGCCACCATCTCCATTTCGAGGTGTTTTTCACTTCAACATTTTTCTGTTGCAGACCAGATGCCTTCTTCCCTGGAGCAGCCCCTCTCATCTTGCCCTCTGCATATTGTTCCTGATTGGCCTTTTGAAGTTCTCTCCATTTCTGCAAATTGGTGTCCAAGTATTTGAGTACTCTGCTTCTGGCACCCATTCATCCCAATTTTTATTCCAACCACTTTACTGGATAAAATACTTCACTTGTTTGTCCTTTATGGCAACCTTTACACACTTTGCTTCATAAAGAAGAGACCCATGAAAGCACAGCACTCACTTGCCCTCCTGGAATTTAGGTTTCGATTCCTGCTTGGGCGCCATTTATTAGTGATTCACCACCTCCTCCTTCTCCCACCACCCCGACTACAGCCCTCTACATAACTTGATCTTAATTCTGTGATTTTACAAGGCTTGAATGATGGCTAGGCATTTAAGAGCATCTGTTGCTCTTGTAGAGAACCCCAGTTCAGTTATAGCAATAAATTTGGATAGTTTGTAACTACCTATAATTCCAGTTTCAGGAAATCCAACAGGTTTTCTGGTCTCCATGGATACCCACATTTATAGAAATACACACATGTTGTGGATAGCCTCAGCCTTGTATTTTGATCCTATTTCACAGTGGATAGCCCCAGTCTTGTATTTTGATCCTAGTTTCACTTTCCTGGGAGGGGCTACAGAGGATGATTGAATCTGTACACCAGTGACGACTTGTGACACTTCTGTCCAATTAAAACTTGTAAAATAAAGGCTAGAGCCAGTGATTGGGCAGTAGAAGGGGAGGCAGAGAAAAAGGCTTAGGGGAGGAGGGAAGGAATTTGATATAAGAGGTAGAAGCAAGAAGCAGGAGGAGGTAGAAGCAGAAGGAAGCCAGCATAGAGAAGCCAGCATAGAAGGAAGCCGATGACGGAGGAGCCTGAGGACAAGCACTCAGCCTGGATAAACCGCAATTATAAGGGATCTCATAGCCGGGGATTAAATAGTGTAGTGGTAAATCTGACCAATCTAGGCATGCAATTTATACCCATAATTATTGAGTTGTGTTTTCCTTTACTGGTCTACTTTGGGTAGAAGATCTTACAGCAACAAATTTGGGTTTAATATACACAAATACATACCACAACACAACACACACACACACAACACACAGAGAGGAGAGAGAGAGGAGAGAGAGAGGGGAGGAGGGAGGGAGAGAGACAGAGAGAGACACACAGAGAGAGAGAAAGAGACAGAGAGGAGAGACAGAGACAAACAAGAGACAGAGACAGACAAGAACAGGACGACAGAGAGAGAGAGAGAGAGAGAGAGAGAGAGAGAGAGAGAGAGAGACTTATCCCAGGACAAGGTACTGAGACCATAGACATTCACCTAACTGATGGGTGCAATTGTTCTTTTTCTTTCCAAATAGTATTACATCAGATGAATTCATCCTTCAGGAAAAACTGTTTGTGTTTGATACCCACAGGTGAACTATTCTTTAAAGAGACATGTCATCTTTATGTTTGCTCTTCCTAAACTTCTAATTCAAGCCATGAAATGACAGTGACTTGTTTTCCTTTGTGAACAGATTCCTGTTCTTCCTCAGATAGAGATGATTTCTAGATTTATTGAATATAAATGCAGGCTTGCAAACCTGCTTTTTCATGGAAAATTCTTTAGTAACTGGTGTTCATGTAGATTTTGTCTTATTCTTTTCCTTTGGTAGATATTTCTCAGAGACTTAGCTCTTGTTTCCCAGTATTGATCACTTCTCTAAATGAGTCATTGTACATGCATATATGCAAATGTGATGCTAGCAAATCTGAGCCAGTGGTCCTATTCAGTAATCATTAAATTTTTTTTAAGTATCTCAGAAACAGGACCCTGTCATTCAGTCACTAATTAATCAATTAACTAATTATTTATAATTTATTTGGGAATCTCACATTATGCACCCAGATAACACTCACTTTCTGTCCCTCACATGTCCACCTCACTTGTGACCCTCCCACTAAGAAAGGAAAGGGAAAAGCAAGTCCATTTTGTATTTTCTGTATACTCACTAGAGCATAAATAAATTTCTATTGGTTAAACCACATAAGGAGGATAAGTTTTTTTTCTCCTGTATCCTTATCAGAAGCCATCAGTTAAGAAGAGCCACATAGGTGGTCAGAATTGGTTTCTCATTGCAGTGCTGCTGCAGACAAGTGAGGCACTGGGTCTGCTCTCTCACGAGTGGGGGCCAGTTCGCTCATCACTATGAGCATTATCATGGCTTCAGGTGGCAGCCAAGACCAAGGGCATCCATGGGCATTAGTAAAAATGAGGGCTACCACAGATATCAACATGGCCCCTGGCCATATTAGAACCTTCAACTTACATTGTTCAGCAGCTACAGGAGCCATGGCCCTCACATGGCCTCAAATGGCTTGTATCAGAATGGCCCCTTGAGACAACAAAACCCCAGGCCATCACCAAGTCATTGATCAACCACACAACCTGCATACATCCATATGGATCTCATGCGTCATCCCATCCTGGGGGTAACAGCATGGACAGCAGTTATCAATGTTCCCTCCTGTGGTTTGTGGACCACAGTGGTTAGTCCTTCTTCTTGGTCCAATCCAAAACGTGAATCTCTTTCATCTCAAGCTTCTCTCTTTTTCCAGAAGCAGGGTGATCTGCAGCCTTGAGGCAGGTTCCAGGGCTGAGTCTGAATCTGCATAAGTGACAGGCTGTTTACACTATCCCACTGACCCTACTGAGCAATAACAGCATGTCCACCAGCCCACTTTCTCAACTGTCACCAACACCATGCACTGATTTTTGGTTTTCTTTGTTTGTTTATTTTTCAATTTTCCACCTCTTCATCACATATTTGTTTATCCAATGAAGCCATCTAGGAAAAGTTATACAAGCAAGTGAGTGTTCAGGAGCTGGTCCACATTTTGCATGGCTGTGATAGATGCACTCTAGAGATTCATAGTCCCAGAGATTTCGTCTTAGGATTGCTTCTTTCTGCTGATATGCCTTTCTTGTCACTATTACATAGCATGATTCCTTTGCATCAAACCACCCTTTAAACAAATTCTTGCAGATCTACTGAAGATGGACTTTCATGAATTAACACTCACTAAATTAATTATAGCATTCCTGATTGGATTCAAATATTTTAAGTTTTAGGAGATGATCTTAGTGTTTTGTCAGAAAGAAATAATAAAGAATCAAATGTTGCATATAGAAGTGGCTGATTGAGGTATTTCATAAACTACACTAAGAGAGAAACAGGCTTTGGTCATATTTGTGATCAAGAAGAGTACAAGGATGAAGATACAGGTTTGCAAAGCCATATGAAACTGTTGCTTTGAAATTATAATGAGCTTATGGAACAAAACACTGCTTTGAACCTTCTAGTGTATCCTTGTGTAACTCACCCTTGAATACCACTTTATCTATGAGGTAATTTTATAGAGAACTTTTGTCTAAGAAGGTAAAAATGCCTGAGTAACAAATAAAGTCTAGCTTCTAGGGTTCTGTCCCATCTACCAGATGTATATATGTATATGTCTGTCAGTTATATGTATGTATATAAATACATGTGTAGGTATATATTTATATATGTAAGTATGTATTAACACTTGTCAAATTGATAAAATATGTAGTCAGGCCTGGTCAAAGTACCAAAAGTGTGTGTATTTGTGTGTGTGTGTTTGTGTGTGTCTGTGTTTATGTGTGTGCTTGACTGTATCCCTTTTTTTCTTTTCTCTCTGGCTCACTAAGAATTAAAAAACTCTGAGCCTCTTGGAAGGCCAGTGAGGGGCCCTAGATCCATAGAGAAAAGAGCTCAAATAACTAAACCTTTTTTCTTACTTAATCCCCTGCTGCTATCAGCAGGAGTTAAATTGCAAGACCAGATGCTTTTGGCCACAGAATAGCAACACGTAAAAAAAAAAAAAAAAAAGAGTAAAAATGCAAAAAGGATTGCAAAAGGTAAAGCAGCTTTGACCACAGTCACTGATACCATAACCCACTTTTTCACTGCCTGCTTTGTTTTACCCTGTAATGCTGGGCTGGACTCCAGCATTTACCTTAGTGAGCTTGGGTGTCTTCTACCTTCCCAAGGCCCGTTCAGTCACTTATTAAAGGGCAACTGCTACCATGTTTATTTGTATCATTTTTTCACACTTAAACCAGTTTTTCTTAAAATATTAAACTTTTCCCTCGAATCTTACAGGTAAGCCCAGAATCTGATCAATTTCCTCAAATCTTAAAATGATTAATGATTGAAAATAATAGTCGTGGTATACACAGCATGTAAAAGAGCTAATAATTACCATTGAGTTTCTTTACATCTCTTGACTTAACTATGTTTGGGGGCTTAAAATCCTTCTTTTCTCTCTTGCCAGGGTCAAACTGGTAATTTCCTAACCTCTTCAATTCATTATTGATTTTTTTTTTTTTTTTTTTTTTTTTTTCTGACTTTTTTGCTAGAAGATCCAAAGATAATCTTAGCTTGGTAAAGTCCTTTCTGTTCTTCAGGCTAAATCTACTTTCTTTCCTATAAGCGATTTTCACCACCCATATCATGTGAAATTTCTGTGTTATGACTGCCTCAGGGGCTGTCTCCCTTGCCCACTATACCCAGCTTTGTATTCTTCATATGTCTCTCATCTTCCTATAAAATTTAGCAATGTTTTCCTGTGGGACTGCATAAGGGTATCCTGGTTCTTGGCTGGGCTTGGGCCTGGAACCCTGAGACTCCAAGAGAGAAACGGCAGGAGTTTGGCCACATCCCCAGAACCCAGGGTCCTGAAAAGCAGTCTAATCTACATGGACTACATTGTTCAGTCATGTATGCCATTACAGCCCCTCCCAAAGTGCACTGGGTGTGACTACAGGCCTCAGGCCCTAGAGATTTGCATGGTAATGAAGGTCAGAGGGTGGAGCAATTAAGCATTCCTCCCCAGGCCCTTCCCATTTCTCCCTCCCTATTTAACTCAGGTTTGCCCTGAGGTTGGGGGGGTACATCCAGATCCATCCACCTCCCCCATGAAAATAAACCCTTTTGGAACCAAGGACTTCCTTGTATTGTTGGGGCCTGTCGTCACCAAAGCCTCCAGCCCATGGAACTTCAGACTTTCTCCACCGCAGCCCGACCACCGCAGGCAGCCTCCACCGCTTGGTCCTGGGCTGCTGCGTGTAGGCCCAGGGACTCCTCCACTGCGGTCCTCCTCTTTCCCATATTTTCCTTTAAGCTTCTTATTTGTGTAGTAATTCGAATTATAAAGATTGCTAATAGAAAGTGCTATTTTAATTTTTGCAAGGTCAGATTTATTAGATAATAGTTAATGTTCAATTATTTATAAAATAGATTGTTATTTAAAATTTAAAAATAAGAGTAAGAAATAAAACATGTCAGGATGAGATAGTATTATAGAGCTCATGACAGTGTCACTGTGGTTTAAGAAATAGTGCCTACTCTGGAATTGCTGGAGAGAGACTGTATTTGTAAATTCATTCTTCCATTGTCTAATTTCTTGGCAACAACAAACTGCATCATTATTGTCTCAAAATCACTTGGGGAGAGTACTCAAATGCTACACAGAGAGAAAGCCTCAGTACTCTTGGTAGACGAATAACAAATATGGGACAACTTGGCCTCAGCCAGGTTCCTCTAACAAAAATTCCCCTAGATACTCTTGCTCTGTCTACTAAGAATTGTTTAGGTATTTCTGCATTTGCCTCAAATCCCATTTGTCTAGGTTATTTAATTGTGCCACATGCTGTGAGTGCTTATGTATTCATTCATCAGACACCTGCACTTCTTTGAAGCTGTCTTTTTTATTCTGTTGTAAATAGAAAAAAAAAAGTCACAGTGAAGATGAAAGAATCTGTCCAGTGAAAAGGTTTAGCTATCACCTTAGACAGCACATTAGTTTAATTTCACAGCCCACTGAAAACATTGCCTCATTAACAAACTAGGAAAGAGCTGGATGATCTGGGAGAGTGAACAGTGTTTACTCTGTCAGCAGGCAGAAGATTCCATGCAACTTGAACTGTAAATGACAAGTCAGGTTTGCCTCACCCCGACCCTTGCCTGGCCATTAGCTCTGGTTGTAGTTATATAACTTGAACCCTGAAAATCAGTCAAGAAGTCTAGAAAAGGCTGTCCTGTCCGGTTTTGACTATGTTATTGTTGACACTTACAAATCAGAAAAGTGGAGTTAAAAACAAAGTTACAAATTTAAATTCATAATGTGTTAAATACGTTATAATTTATGTAAGACCATGCTCATCACAATTATGGGGTGCATGAAGCCTACTGGCTTCAGTTTGGACATACATTGATATAATTTTTTATTTTCAGTGATCACTACAGGCTTTAATATTTTACCAACTTGTAAGCAGATGTTTTATAAGACATAGCAACCATAGCATATACCAACAGAAAACTATTTAGTTTAAAACTAAGAGATAACAAATGGATACTTGCTTTTGGAAAAAAATGAAGATTTATAAACTCAACTTCTATAATATATATTATTCAGCTACATGCTATTTCATATAAAAGAATACTATAAAATTAATGGCATAAAACATATTTACAATTCCTCCATTGCCTAGGCTCTATGTTGATACTTATACACTAACACACGGACACTTGTCAAGTATTGTTTAAGATAAATGTGTGGACATGTCTGGAGTGAATTCTCCTGGACATTCTCTGTCATTTCTAAGTATAGAATATAGTCAATGGATGCAATCCTCATAAAAATATCACCATTCGTACCTTTAAAATTGTTCTCTGGAAATGGAGAGGTGACTTGGGGGTTAATGCTGCACTGTTTTTCAGAGAATACAAGTTTGATTTCCAACATCCTTATCTAGCTGCTCACAATAGCCTATAACACTAGTGTACTACCTCTGATCTATTGCTCCAATCCTGTAATCACGGGCTTTTGCATCATAGTATAATGACTTTCAAAACTTGCAACATTTTATTAGTAATCTTAGTTATGAAATTTTTAAAGATTTATTTTATTTTATGTATATGAGTACACAGTTGCTGTCTTTAGACTTACCAGAAGAGGGCTCTGGATTCCATTACATATGGTTTTGAGCTACCATATGGTTGCTGGGAATTGAACTTAAGACCTCTGGAAAAGCAATCAGTGCTCTTAATCACAGAGCCATCTCTCCAGCCCATGAATTAATTTTTAAGGTAAAGAAAAATAAATAATTTGTTAATCTCAAAATTACATTAGCTTACTCAGGGTCATATAAAGAATATCTATCAATACATGTAAGTAGTCTCATGCCTTTATAGTAGCTTGCATAATTGAAATAATTATTATTGAAGAGAAAAAAGTCTATTTGCCAACAGACATACTGTAATAAAGAAACTCTATGTAAGAATATTTCAGCTTTATTTTATAACATCTCTCATTTATTTTAAAAATAAGAAGTTGATTTTTCAATAAAAGCAAGGATTCTTAATGTCCAGTGAAGAACTTATAATTCTAGTCAACACATTTAATTTTGCATAAAAATATTCTTGGAAACATGAGAAAATATTTCTTTATGTTACCATTAAGCATTTCTGATTTCAAAAAAATGAAGCTAGACCTTGTATTATGTAAAATAATCTATTTATCGAGACTACTATATTTTCTATATACTAGTTTATCTTATGTCATAGAATTTTTTTTCTTCAAATAGAGGCTATATTACTACCAAAATAATTTCTCCATTAGAAGCCTTAGCTGTAGAGAATGGTCAGAGAGGAGAGTCTACATTGCTTTTGTTTGTTGGTTTGTTGGTTTTTTAACTAAGGCATATCTCTACTTGTATTACACTATTAAATTCACATTCTGTTGACTTAATGAAAAGCAACTATGTAATTAAAATACATAGTTTCTCTGTTTGATCATATAACTAAAATGGTTTCTCTCAACACAGCCACTCTCAATGTTCCCAGTTTTAAAGTGTCAAAGTTAGAAAATGCAGTATTCACTTTACTTCGGCGTGTAAATTAAGTTTTCTTTTTGAAATGATTTCCAGACGATGGTGAATGCTGACCCACATGCTTGGCAGAAATTTATACTGTCTCCTTCCACTCGGGCTGGGAGTAAAACAAGTCTGGCCTATTTTGACTCCAGAACATAGTTTCATAATATGAAGCTTGTAATGAAACACAGATATCAATGCAAAAACTACATATCTTCTGCGTAATTGCTAAACATTTTTTTTTCATCCTTGATATCCTAAGAAACTCTAATATGTAGTTGAGGTTACTTTGCTCCCTTTACAGAAGCAAAAGTCGCTCCGAATTTGTGCTTCTGGCCAAAACGCAAAGTATGTCAAAGTGCAGAGCAGGTGCTAGAGTGTATCACTATGGAGTGCACTGCAAAAAGAGATACTTGCTGTCTGTGAAGCAAATTTGCAAATTTTTTATAAAACTCTAATCTGCGTAGCAAAGCACTCCTGTCTAGGGGTATTTCAACATCACTTCTGTCACATTTTCAAAGGAAGCCTTAGTGCTAAGTGGATTATGTGCTCTTCATTAGCATGTGTTGTTGGAATTGGGGAGTTTGGCTTTGTTTTTTTCAACCTAACCATGTCTCTCAAACTCAATTGAGCATAGAAATTCATGGGATTTTATCTACAGAGTCTCGTCCAAGTCTTACAAAGAGCTGAAGTCTGGGGAATTTACAGAAGGAAAAATCATCTATGACAGCATAAAGAAGTACTGTTGCAGATGAAATTAAATACCCATTAAAATGTACCACTCAAGAGGGAGGAGATCTTTAGCCTAAGACACATGTGTCATTCTGTGTTCTAGAGTCTCTCTATGGAGACCTCCAGCCTGGCCTGCCAGAAGGGAAAGGTCACCAGCAGGAAGTGAAAGGAAAAGGAAGGTCACAAGCAAGGTGGGTACATGCTGCCACAGCAGCTACTCTGGTGCTGGGAGATGCTGAGCTGAGCTGAGCTGAGCTGAGCTGAGCTGAGCTGGAGCTGAGCTGAGCTGAGCTGAGCTGAGCCCATGGAGGAGCTGGTTAACAAACAAGGGAGCCTCTGGTGTTAAAAGCTTCAGGATAGCGGTCTCTTTCCAGGCAGTGTTACAGATCTTGTGCAACACATGCTCTGAGATGATAGAGTAATTCTCATACACCTTTATCACTTCTGAATAGGATCTTTTATACAGTTTTGGGGTAGATTGGGTCTGACAGCAGGTGCTTCCTATTGGCTTGGCCTGAGATGCCTCATCTACATGAGGAGGGACTTGTGGGTGCTGCCCCTACATGAATGATGGCTACAATTCTCACTATGAGGGGCTGTGACTACATGACAGGGTCCTGAACTCCAGAGACTCCTTCTGGCTCTCCCCAGCTTCAAGCCTTGATCAACTGTATCAGGCTTCCTCTCATGGTACACCACCCCACAGACATGTTTATTGAAATCAATCAATGGGGCAAGGAAATTCCAACATCTATATATGACTAGATAATCTTCAAGGTGTAGTTAATTTCAGCTGGTATAAAAAACAGAAGGATTCCTGTGTGAATAAAGGACTAGAAGAAAAAATGATAGAGTAATACAGCCATGTTGGAATAATTCACTGATGTTTGATGGAGAATACATGAACCCCAGCCTGATGAGATAAGAAAGAATTCGCTGGAAGTGGAATTTTTTCTTTTATTTATTTTTTAATTTTAATTTTTGTCAGTTTCTTATTTAAACACAAGGTACAGTTTTAGCATCCCCCTTCCCCATCACCTTTTATTATTTATCTCCAAGTCCTGTTGACAACCTACTACTCTCCAGCGAGTTAGTCCTATTTCTGTTTCATGTCTTTTTGTGCATGGGTAAATCATGTATTTAGTGACACTGTAACTAGCTATGCTTCATGTCAGTTTTTAATATTTTCTGGCTTACTGGAAAAAAAGAAAACCTTAGTTCCTTTGCCATAAGAAGGAATGCAAAGGAACCAACAAGCCGGGCAGTGGTGACTGACACCTTTAATCCCAGCACTTGGGAGGCACAGGCAGGTGGATTTCTGAGTTCGAGGCCAGCCTGGTCTATCTAGTGGATTGACTTCCCAACTTCTGATGCACGGCCTTTCATTGACAATAGAAAAAGACTAGACTTAGAGCATCTGACATAGAAGCTATTTACCTAAATGGTCACCTTTCATATAAAACCTTAGATAATGGACTTTACTCTTCAAAACCCAGTTCAAATGGTCTATCCTTTCTCTTCTGCAGTTGAGCTGAACACTCTTATTTCAGTTCTGACATGCACAATAATAAGATAAAGATGCTTCATGCACTCTACATGTCTGAGTTTCCTTAGCAGTGCTTAACTAAATTATTAATGTCTATTGTTATAAAGAGCATAAAGCAATTCCTCCAAAACTTCTGTTCAGGGTATGAGGGGCTGCCTTGCTAGAGTATTGTCTGGGTTCAATCCACAACACTGCACAACAGGATACTCCTTAAGGACCAGGGCTTCTTTGGCATTCCTTCTCTCTCTCTTTTTTTTTTTTTTTTGTTTGTTTGTTTGTTTTTCCAGACAGGGTTTCTCTGTATAGCCCTGGCTGTTCTGGAACTCACTAGATAGACCAGCATCTATGCCTGATGCACAAGACCTGTACAAGATCAAGCCATCCACTACTCCAGCGATGTTGGGGAAGGGATCCATGGAAACCTACCACTATCTGAAGAGCTATTGATAATTGACAGCCACTGAGACAGGAAGGGTCAATTTTCTCCAGAGATGCATCCCTGGAGAGGCTACCAATTTTCCAGTAGATGCCTCTAGATTCACAAACATACTAGCAGCATGAACTGGATTCAGTGGATTTAAAAACAAATATAGTATTTTCAGAGAAATAAATGATAGGAACATAGAGGAGGAATTGGATGTTAGTAAATAGTCAGTGGACTTCATCAAAACATTATATGCATGAAAATTCTGAAACAATAATATTACAACTGTTAAAGTAACACAGAGTTGATTTGTTCTAGATTGTTTTCATCTCTCTTAAGTTAGTAGAAGAGTAATTCGGAGATTTTTTTTTTCTCTAGGTTATAGGAATGAAAGAGGATCTAAGAATGACATGAAACAATCAAACCAGACATAAACATGTTGTCTCTTTCCCCCATCTATGAATGTGTGGGCTGATATAAATAAACAAATGAAAGAGGGGAGACAATGAAGTCCTTTAAGAGTAACTGATGCTGGGGTAACATGTACAAAGACCTTCTACAAACAAGTGTAGCCACATTTCATAATCTAGGATCTTCAGAAGGACTTCATGGATGCTGTTGTCAGTCTAATTCTCCATGGGGAACTTGCATAAGTAACTATCCTTTAGAGTCATGGACTACTACCAAGTATCAATTCATCTTCTTACTGCAACAGCACCTGTGCTTGCTTTCTGAAGTTTGGGGAAAATCAAATCAATCTTACTTCTAAGTCTCTAACCAGGGAAAATACTGTTAGTAAGCCTTTAAGTAAAGAGAGTAGCCTACTCTACCAACCTATGAACAGGAAGGGTGAATTGGATCTCTTCCACGTGATTCTGAACAGATGTGATAACAGGCATATAGCTAGACTTTCCAAAGACACTGTTAAAGTATTAAGTTGTGATTTTTAGCAGAGTATGAATTGGCTTTCTGTGTTCCTGGAAGCAAAATCAAGACTGCCACACGGGCTTTTGAAACACTGCTTAAATATAACTACAAGGCAGCACTACAGAGATTTTCTGCTGGTTCTGTTCCATATTTCTAGGCTCTCCCTCGGAGCACAGACTGCTGCAGCAGTGAATCATAATATTTCTCAGTTTTTACTATGGAGTCTGGGTTTGTTTGTTTGTTTGTTTGTTTGTTTGTTGTTTTTCGAGACAGGGTTTCTCTGTATAGCCCTGGCTGTCCTGGAACTCACTCTGTAGACCAGGCTGGCCTCGAACTCAGAAATCCACCTGTCTCTGCCTCCCAAGTGCTGGGATTAAAGTTGTGCACCACCACTGCCTGGAGAATCTGGTTTTTGATAATGTTCTGCTTTTGACATTTGCTCTGTTTCTTCTCAGCAGTTTGTGTATTAAATCTTTATTTTAAAATCTTAAATCTCTTTCACCACTTCAGTATAATATTCCTTTTTGAGGCTTTAGTTGCTATACTAAATACATCAGTAACCAAGTCATTTCCACAGGCTCATTATTTAAGGAAACAGATTTAGAAAACATAAGAATCAGAAAAGCACAAATTGATCAATCTCATCTTTTTTTTTCTTCCAGTATCTTGATTTTCTCATTTCAGTACCTTATCATTTTGCATATAATTTTTGAAAGTTTAATTTCCACACAACAGCATTTACCCATATCTTTCTCCTGGTTTATTTTCATTCTTTCTGTATTTTATTATTCAACTGATATAAATGTCACATAGAAAGTAGAAACAAAATAAAACAAAACAAGAGTTCCCTTTTAAGGACCCTGCTGCTGTGAGGGCTTTCTGTGCAAGACATGCTCCACTCTGCACATTACTGGAACTTACTTTCTGAATGCAGAGATCAAGAGCTTCACTGGAGGAGCAACTGGCCAGTGAGTTGATGATCTAATACATGTGATGACAGCTTTTGGGGAGAAGCAGCTGAGAAGGTGTGAACAACTTCTCTTTAGAGTTCAGAGACTCTTTAGATTTTCCCCAGTATGTCTGTGAAGAAAATGAACAGCTTCATTTATTCTGACAGGAAATGGATATAGATATGTGATATGAGAAACTTCTAGTCTCCATATGGTCATAAGGGAGAACTCACCAAGGTAAGACACGGGAATCTCTCTGAGATTCCTAGTGACTATGGTCTGGTTCTTTTATGCTTGATAGTGCATGTGTCATGAATTTGCTCTATAATGTGTTCTCTTGATGGAATTGGTCATCTGATTCATTTTCTTGTTAATCTGGAAACTTTCAGACATTAGAACTCTTCTTAAAAACTTAAAACTATACTATTTAAACATATTGTCTAGTTTTTGTCAACGTGACACAGACTATGGTCATCTGATAGGAGGAAACATTGAAAAATTTCTTCAAAAGATACAGCGTAGGTAAGCCATTAAGAGAAATTTACTAATTAGTGATTAGTAGGAGAGAGTTCAATCCATTTTGAGTGGTGCAATCCCTGGGCTGATGGTACTGGGTAAAAGGGGATTTAGATAGGAATTTGGAAGGCCGGATTTATGCTCTTTATCCTATTCAAATTATTGGAAGGAGATTCAGAGTTTAAGAGTAAGGAGCCATCTCGAGCATCATGCCAAATACCATTGGATTCATGTTAGTTCTAACATTTACAGTGTTAGTCACTATAATTAGGAAAAAGTTTAAAGATACTTGCAGTGTATTTGGCATAATGCTAACACCTCTCTGGATGTTTTAACTTTGCATAGTGAGCTTATGAATTTAAACAATGCTGCTCTGCTGAGCATGATACAGCAAATACTGCTGATAAAATTACCCATGGCCTGAGGTCAGTATTTCTATTTTGGTCAAGCTTCAAGAATGGCATATATAGCTTGATCATGCTAACTGTTTTTGTCCTGGGAATAATTTTATTCTTGCTAATTGTGTTAAAGTTTTTCTTTAACAACATCAACATCTTGGCAGCCAAACTACATAGCTTGAACCTGAAAATGGATCCCCAGACAGAGTTATTAATTAACAGGGTGGCAAAACAAGGACAAGTAAAATTCTGCGCAGAGCCTAACCAACCTAAGACAAAGTGCATTGCTTTGGATAATGCATATTCCATGACAGGTAAGGAAGGCATTCTTGTCAGAATGACCTAAGACAGGCTCAGGCTTGTTAATGAAATAAAAAAGAGGGAGAGGCAGATAGCCTTTGGGGCTGCTTGGCAAGAATTTGACATGGGCCAAGTACAAGGAAGTAGGCTTCAGGCAGAAATCTGATATTAAGCTAGAACAAAGAAGTGATTTCAGGCAGGAATCTGAATATTAGGCTCTAACAAAGAAGTCATTTCAGACATGAAAATGACTTTGGGCTAGGGCAGGGAAGTTGGCTAAGATATTTTGGTCATCCTGATAAGCCCTTAGAAACAGGGATCATGGAAGTGTTCACAGAATTTTGTTTATTGCCTTGCTTATTCTTTGACTATTTTTATTGCCTTGCTTGTTCCATGACTATTTGCATCTCTTTTATTGCTAGTTCCTCAACACTAAAACTGGTCTAAATACTTGCATGTAATTAAAATGATATGAAGCAGAAAGGAGGAGGGGGGATGGGATAAAGGTTTCTAGGGAGGAAAAATATGGAAAGGGGATGACATCTGAAATGTAAATAAATAAAATATAAAATAAAAATTGCAAAAAAAGGAAAATACTTAGTAAAACATACTTACAACTCAAATATTGATTAATTTACCTTATCCAAGAAGGTGATTTTTTCTAAAAAAATTATCTTTTATTATACACTGTTTATGTATTTATATTTCTAAAAATATTTCATTATAGTTATTAATATATTATAGTAAAAATTTATATGTAATATTTTAATTGTAAAAAATAAAAGAAAATAGGCTGAGCAAACTGATGGAAAAGCAAATAAGACACAGTGATCCCAAGCTTCTGCATCAGCCCTTGCCTTCAGATTCATACCCTGTGTGAGTTTCTGTCCTGATTTCCTTTAAAATGAACTGATATGAAATCATAAGGCTAATTAACATTTTCCAAACCAAGTTACTTCAGTCACAGTGTTTTATCATAGTTATATTAACCCTAACAAGGACAATATATCTTTTATGTACACATGTTTGTGTTTGCATTTAAATATCTGTGTAGTCCTATGATCCATTAATGCAAGTCTCAGGACCAATGTGATTTTTCCATCCATTCTTTGGTCTTAAGGGTTTAATTTAGGTTACCTGGCCTGGTGGAAAGCATTTGTAGCTCACCAGTTCCTGGTATTTTCTTTACAAACTATTTTCTTGTACATGGAAGATTTTCTGCTCATCATCACCTCTTCGCCACAGATATTTCTTTTTTTTTTTATCATATCTTAGCTAGAATTATTACTTTGTGATGAAACACCTTGACAAAACGCAAGTTGGGGAGGAATGAATTATTTGGCTTACCCTTCTAGACTGCTGTTCCTCCTTGAAGGAACTTAAGAAGGCAGTAACATAGAGTCAAGAATGAGAGCAGAAACCATGGAGGGGTGCTGCTTATTGACTGCTTCTATGGGTTGCTTATCCTGTTAATAGAAGCAAGGATCACAGTCCCAGATTGGTCTTACCCACAATGATACGGACCCTCTTACATCAATTAGAATTAAGAAAATCACCTATCTGCTTGCTTACAGCCCAATTGTATGGAGGCATTTTCTGACTCCTATCCAGTAACTCTTGCTTGTGTTGAAGTGATAAACTAAACAGCACATACATCCACCAGGAGTGCATACCTAGGTTGCCTAGTTGGCAAATACATCCTAATTACTCTATTGCCCAGCTTTGAAATCCCTAGCTACTTGCAGCTCCTCCAGGCCACATGAGTCTGCTCCATCTTCAACCTCTTCTTCCTCTATCTTCTTCTCCTCTCTCCTCTCTTCTTCTCTCACTTTCTAAAACTTTTAGATCTGCCTTTTCCTTCCACTGCCCAATCACAAGCTCTACCTTTATTTGACTAATTAAAATTTCACCTAATATCATGTGAGTATATGATCTACTTCTTGTCAGGGCACCCCTCTTGAGCGGGCAGAAAATACAAAGAGCAATCCACAACAGGGATGGCTAGTACTCTTAAGGAATTTCTTTCTGAAACCACAGTGATTTCATTTAAGTACCTTCATCACTGTTGAAGAAATTACTGTGAAATTGACATGTCAGTTATAATATTCTTGAATAATGTAGAAGTTGGGAAATGTGATGCTTACAACATCCTGGCAAAGCACTGAGTTCAATCTCCAGGAAGTCCAAGGAATTAGTCTTCAGTCTCTTTTAATTTATGACAATTGTTGTAATTCATGATGTATATTGTGGTGAAACATTATAGCTAGTTTGAATAAAGATAGAAAATTCATTGAAGATCATATTCTATATGAGTTGCAACTGTATCTTGTGTATTTTTTTCCTTGTTTCAGCCTCCTGAATTTCTAATGAAATCTGTTGACAAATGACTTTTCTCACTAAAACTGATTGTATTGAAATTGCCCTGAAAAAGAGGATATATTTTTCATGAGAAAGAAAATCAGGAAGCATATATTATATATATATATATATATATATATATCTATTATTGTATATATAAACTTTATTTAGATATTTAGTTATATAATATATATATAACTTTTGAATTATAGAATCATTTACAGATTATATAACTATATATATATAATATTTATTTATTATGTAGTGTATACTATAAATAAATTTATAATATATACTATTATATATTATATATACTATATAATCTCCTTATGGACCAAAGGAGATAGACACATAGGTCATATACTTTATGTCAACAAGTGTAATAACACATGAGAAACATGATAGGATTTTAAGTATTTAATATAATTAATTTCATTGAATTGTAGAAAATTAATATTTAAAAGGATTTGAATGTGAATGAAAGCCACTGTTTACCCTGAGTACTACATAGACCATTTTAGGGATCAAAAGCTGTCTGGTCAACAAGTTTTCTTAAATTCATCATTGCCATACATACTTCTAATATGGCAAAGCTAAACAATATACAATCCTCTATATTAAGTTTGCTGTGTATGCAGATGTTTAATAAAAAAATATTTCCTTACATAAAACCTTACAGTACAATCTCAATCTTTTAAAAATGATCATTGGTTATGGCCTTTATATTTACTTTATATTTATCCTCATATTACATATATATCATTGTTTTCTTTTCTTTGTTCATTAGTTATATGATTTATGAAAAATTCAGTGTCTTGATTAAGTAAGCTATTTTTGTTACATTTTAATTTGTATATTGGAAAAAGCTTTCTAAATCTAATTTTGACAAATATTAGTCCAATTATGTCTCTTACTCATCTTATTTACAAATAGTTACATTTGGATAGTTTGAATTATGCATATGAAACTATAGTCTAATTTCACTGTACTTTAATTTATATTTTAATGTTTTATTTTGATTAAAGCCTATGAGAATTTGATATTCATAATGTACTTGATTAAAGCATATTTCCTCTTCTAGAACAATTTGCATAATTGAAAACTGTACAATTAGTATTTACAATTAATAAAATACTAAGGAAATATGAAACTTAATGAATAAATAATTTTTTATAATAACAAGGTAACTTTGTAAGATTCTTTAGTTGCAACTCTATCTGTTATTATTAGCTTGAAATCTTTCTGCATCTATGAGTTGGAAAGACCAGTTACAGATACAGCACTGAGGAGGACAGGCAATGCAAAAAGCCAAACTATTTGTTCTTTATAGTATCAGTTGACATAGCTCAATTACTAAGTCATATTTATAGATTTTAAAAATATAAATTAATAGGTGATCATTAGTAATGTATTTTGGAACAAATTTTTATTTTTTCAACTGACAAGGTACCTACCATTCAGTCAACCACAAACCACAGATGGTTTTCCCCATGATTGATTGACAAACACAGGCAGGGATTTGAACTCGGGAGAGACTGACTGCCATATGGTCGTTGCCTCCGACTCCAGAGCGCAGCGACTGCTGCGGGCGCCACCACTGGCCGCCAACCACAGATGGTAATGTCATTAGTTTCATAGTGTTTTGGATCAAGGTCAAGTTGATAAAGACCCTTGATTCAAGCAGCTTCCTTAAAAACAATGCCATTGTCTTTTTCATGTATTGCTTTTAATTATATATTTTCCCCTCTTGGATACTTTCATCCTTCATTGTTAGTTTATTTGTTCCACCTGATTTTGTCTGTTCATGATAGCATATATTGAGACATACAATGTGCACACATATACGTACAAATACATATGCAAATATATACATACATACTCATAAAATCATACAAATATATACCCATGCAAAAGTATGTACATACATACAAGATAAATGTGCAAATATATGCATATGCACACAAATATATAAGTACACAACTCAGATAGCAGATATATACATATTCACACATCTATACAAATGTAGTGCCTTCATAGGCATGTACATAAAAAACACAATCATATACTTGTGCATATCAACAAATACACACATAAACAAAGAACAATAAATACATTTATTGTGTGCAATGTGCACACACAAAAATGAATGCATATACACACATATGTAAGCATATACTTAAATGCATGCACACAAGCACATATGCATAAACATGCATACAAACACATACATAATTAAAACTTACATTCATATGCACATATGCATACCTAAAAGCATATAAACATATGCACACAAACATGATATTTGCATATAGACACCTATATATAAATAATATGTACACACAAATATACACATATATGCATTACATGCATAAATATACATACAAAATGCACGCATACATACACATACATGTAAACACAAAGAGATATACCCACATATGAAATGCATGTTTATACTTGCACACACATATAACAATAATACACCTGCACACACTGAGTGAACTAGCTAATCTAGCTAGCCTGATGACTATGCTACTATTCTAACTGACCTTTTTGCTATACGCTTATAATTATTCCTTGTCCCCCCTAACTTGACTGTGAGAATTTAAATATTGTACTCAGTTTCTTCAGATGATTTCATAGGAAGATGTGTTCCTGGGTTGTGCAAAATCTCAATCATCAGTCCATTTCCTGTTTTTTTTGCACCCAGAATGATTTTCCTTAAGCCTAGCAAAATGTCTCCTTTCATCATTAGTTTTTAGGGCCTTCACTGGAATACTATGTATTTATGCCATTTCATCTTTGAGAAGGACTCACAGCCTAATATCACATAAAAGGAGCATTGATCCCTTATATACTCCATTGAAGAATTATTTAAATGAGTTTTCTGTACTTTCTGTTTGATGAAATGTATATAAATACTCATGGGAAATTATTATTACTAATAATCCTGGATTTTTTGCAAGACAGTTTTAGTTCACAGACTATTAGTAGTATAAAAATCTCTCTAGAAGTAAAGAGAACACACACCCCAAGTTGATTTACATGAATATGACAGGATGTTGTATAAAGTAGTAATTAGGTCCTTCACAACGAGTCAGCTTAGCTCTGTTGCCTCATAGCTTATGCTTGAACTTTCTGAGCATCTGGGTAATTGTCAATGCATCTTTTGCTCTTTCATGGGAACTCCTGGGTCTCCACACAGCCTTTAGCTGTCTGGAGAATATAAATAATATTTTCAGCTCTTGGAGATGCAGGTTGTAGTCCTAATATCAGACATATATATTCATTAATTTGGGATTCTTTGCAAGTATTTACTGAAAGGTTTAAGGTAGTGGTTCTCAACATGTGGATTCTGACCCTCCTTGCAATCCTCTATCTCTAAAAAGTATTTATGCCAAAAATTTATAAAATTATGTATGAAGAATTATAACACTAAAAATTACAGATATGAATTAGTTTCATAAGTAGTTATGGTTGGGAGTCACCATAACCAAGGAACTGTATTAAAGAGTATTAGGTATTAGGAAATTTGAGAACCCTAGCTTAAAGCAATATGGAAAGCAAAACCTTTCTGAGATAGCAGAAATAAGCCTTACTATCTATGCAAAAGTCTATTTGACCTATTATTTCTCTTCTATGTTGTTTTTCACAGAAGCAAGGCAGAGAAGAAAGGATTTATTTTCCAATTAATTGAGTAACTTAGAAAGTTTTTTTGTGACAAAACCTGGTGTTAAGTATAAAGTGTTTCTTTAGGTAGATCTTAAACTTTCCATCAAAATTAAAGTTTCAGAGAGAAACTTGACTATCACATTTCCCATAGTACATGGAAGAACAGAGTCAAAGAGTTTAAATTTTACAAAAGTTAATCTATAAAATATGTTAAAATTTCAGCATCAGGAATCATATTTCTCAAAATGTGTAAACAATAATTCTACCAATAACATATATGCTAACTGCATTAGGAATCAGCACTCTCTTCTCTTGCATACATTTTAATATATTTAGTATTTCGGAGTGCTTTGATGGACCCTCATTCATTTCATGTTTCCAGTAGATAACTTACTTGACTCTGTCATGGAAAAGTAAAGTAGAATAGAAGAGATTGTGAGACTCATGTAGAAGCCTAGAGAAAAGCAGTCTCATCAGTCACTGTTGAGCTCTGTCTTTGACCTAGTTGTTCCTTATTTTATGTTCAGTCAAGTGTAACTACCATAAAATTAGTGTAAGTAACAATTTTTAATCTTAGTTAAGAGCTTTTATTTATCTGGCATCAATGGGAGTGGAGGCCCTTGGTCCTGTGAAGGCTTGATACCCCCGTGTACAGAAATACTAGCACAGTGAGGTAGGAGTGGGTGGGGGAACCATCATAGAAGCAGGGGAAGAGGGGGATGGGATAGGGGACTTGCAGAGAGGAAACTGGAAAAATGGATAATATTTGAAATGTAAATGAATAAAATAACCAATAAGAAGCTTTTATTTATAACTTTAATAATGAAATAACAGGTGTTTCTCAAATCACTTTTGTTAAGCAGCATAGAAACAAAATGTGGAAAACAGTAATATACAAAAATATTTAAATACAAATATTTTTGATTATTTTTGATTGTTGTAGATTTTTCATTGTTTGATAGAAGCTCATTTGAAAAAAATGAGAATAAGCAATGCTCTTTGCTATCTGGAGTAAATGGAGTATTTTCAGCTCTTAGGGATGCAAGATATTTTCTGAAAACAGACACATTCATTAAGTTCATATAATGAAATACATCATGCTCACTCAGTCAATGAGTTTTTTTTTTGAAATTTTATTTACATTTCAGATGTTCTCCCCTTACCCCATTTTCCCCCCTCCCTCCCAGGAACTCACTACCCATTCCCCGCTTCTCTTGCTTCTATGATGGTGTACCCCCAACTACCTTCCCCTTACTCACCTTCCCCACCCTCGAATACCCTCCACGACGTTCAGCCTTCATGGGACCAATTATCTCTTCTCTCACTTATATATAGCTCCCTTGCCTATATAGCTGGAGCCATGGTCCCTCCCTAAGCGCTCCCAGGTGCTGATTTAGACCCTGGGGGTCTGGTTGGTTGATATTGTTGTTTTCCTCATGGTGTCATGAATTCTTTCAACTCCTTCAGTCTTCACTCTAACTCCTCTATTGGGAACCCATGATCAGTTTGATGGTTAGCTGTGAGCATCTGCCTCTAAATATGTTAGACTCTTGCAGACCTCTAAGGAGACAGCTATAACAGGGTTCTGTAAGCATGTGCTTCCTGACATCCACATCAATGTCTACCTTTGGTGACTGCACATGGATGGATACCAGGTTGAATGGTCTGCAGACGGCCCTACTTCAGTTTCTGTCCTGCATTTGTTCCATATTTGCCCCTTGAGTATTTTGTTACTCCTTCTAAGAAGGACTGAAGCGCCAGGCCCCCCCCACACCACACAACTTGGTCTACATTCTTCATGAGCTTTATGTGGTCTGTGAGTTGAATCTTGGGTGTTTCAAGCTTCTGGGCTAAAATCCAATAATCAGTGAGTGAATACCATGTATGTTATTTTGTGATTGGGTTACTTCATTCAGGATGATATTTTCTAGTTCCACCCATTTACATAAGAATTTATCAAATTCATTGTTTTTAATACTGAGTAATATTCCATTGTGTAAATGTACCACATGTTTTGTATCCATTCCTCTGTTGAAGGGCATCTGGGTTCATTTCCAGTTTCTGGCTATTATAAATAAAGCTGCTATGAACATAGTGGAGCATTTGTCCTTGTTATATGTTAGAGCATCTTCTAGGTATATGTCCAGGAGTGGCATAGCTGGGTCCTCAGGTAGTGATATGTCCAATTTTCTGAGGAACCGCCAGACTGTTTTCCAGAGTGGTTGCACCATCTTGCAATCCCACAACAATGGAGGAGTGTTCCTCTTTCTCCACATCCTCGCCAGCATCTACTATCACCTGAGTTTTGATCTTAGCCATTCTGACTGGTGTGAGTGGAATCTCAGGGTTGTTTTGATTTGCATTTCCCTGATGACCAAGGATGCTGAACATTTCTCTAGGTGCTTCTGGCCATTCTCATTTCCTCAGTTGAGAATTCTTTGTTTAGCTCCATACCCCATTTTTTAATAGGGTTATTTGGTTGTCTAGAGTCTAATTTCTTGAGTTCTTTGTATATTAGTCCTCTATCGGATGTGGGATTGGTAAAGATCTTTTCCCAATCTGTTGGTTGCCGTTTTGTCCTATTGACAGTGTCCTTTGCCTTACAGAAACTTTGCAATTTTATGAAGTCCCTTTTGTCAATTCTTGATCTTAGAGCATAGGCCATTGGTGTTCTGTTCAGTAACTTTTCCCCTGTGCCTAGGTATTCGAGGGTCTCCCCACTTTCTCTTTTATTTAGTTTCAGTGTGTCTGGTTTTATGTGAAGGTCCTTTATCCACCTGGCTTGAGCTTTGTACAAGGAGATAAGAATAGATCGATTTGCATTCTTCTGCATGTTGTCCTCCAGTTTGAACCAGTACCATTTGTTGAAAATGCTTAGCATTTGATCACTGTGTATAGTTGAACAATGATCAAGCAAGGGAGATCAAAACCTTGCACTTGAAGTTTATCAAAAAGAGTAGTTTTCTGGCCTTCTAGCTTGGGAAGGGATGCACTTAGATTGAGTTTCTTTTAGTTCTGGCTTTTATGGAGATGACTATGTAGATCAATCTGGCCTCAAACTCACTGCAATCCTTCTAACTCTGCAGGCAACTGGGATTGCAACTGTATGCCACTCTGCCCAGCTACTGCTTTTGAGGCTGTAGAATCTCTAGTTTAACGTATATCTCTCTTCTTTGTGATGCAAACGTGGTTGAACAACCATGAAACGAGGACTTTTACTGATGTCTGTTTGTTTTGAACAGAAGTTAGAATCACTTACTGAAAAGTTTGCTTCTATGAATACTTGCTCATACAACACTAAATTTTGTTGAGACCACTTGA
>JAJTUV010004273.1:0-27748 GCA_021653895.1 Mastomys natalensis
CTCTCTATGGTCCCATCTAGGCCGTCTCTAGGTCCTTACATGGCCCACTCTATGATCCTCACTAGGTCCTCTCTAGGCCCTCTCTATGTCAATCTCTATGATCCACTCTAGGCACTGTCTAGGCCCTCTTTATGGCCTTCTCTGTGGTCCACTCTCGGCTCTTGCTAGACGCTCTCTATGGTTCTTTCTAAGCCCCATCTAGGCCTCCTCTAGGCACTCTCTAGGCACTCTCTATGGTACTATCTAGATCCTCTCTAGGCCCTCTCTATGGCCCTCTCTATGGTCCTCTAGGTTCAGCTAGGCCCTGTCTATGGCCCTGTCTATGGTCCCTTCTAGGCCTTCACTAAGCCCTCTCTAGGGCCTCTAATTGGCCATATCTATGGTCCCATCTAGGCCCTCTCTAGACCGTCTCTAAGCCCGCTCTATGGTCCTCTCTAGGCCTCTATATGGCCCTAACTATGGACCTCTCTATGGTCCTGCCTAGGCACTTTCTTGGCCCTCTCTATGGTCATCCCTATGGCCCTTTTAATACCCTCTCTAGGCCATCTCTAATGCCACCTCTATAGCTGCCTCGAGGCCCCTCAGGCCCTCACTAGGCCCGCACTATGGTCCCCTCTAGCACTCTGTATGGCCCTCTCTATGGTTCCCTTAATGCCCCCTCTAGACCCTCATTATGGCAATCTCTATGGCCCTCTCTATGGTCCATTCTGGGCACCCTCTTTGCCCTCTCTAGGCCATCTCTATGGCCCTCTCTAAGCCCCTCAAAAACCTCTCTATGATCCTCTCTATGGCCCCCTCTAGGACTCTGCTAAGCCCTCTCTATACCCTCTCTATGGTCCCCTCTAGGCCCTCTATAGGACCTCTTTATTCCCCTCTCTATGACACCCTCTTGGATGCCTCTAGGCCCCCTAAAGTTCCTCTCTAGGCCATCTCTATTGCCATCTCTATGACCATCTCTAGGCCCCTCTAATCCATTTCTAGACCCTTGCTATGGCACTCTCTATGGTCCCCTCTTGCCCCATCTAGCCTTCTCTAGGCCCTTACTATGGCACTCTCTATGGTCCCCTCTAGGGTCTTCTGGTCCCTCTCTATGGCCCCCGTTTTGCCCTCTCTAGGCCCTCTCTAATCCCTCTCTATGGCCCTTTCTATTGTCCTGTCTAGGCCCTTTCTAAGGCCCTCTTTAGACCCTCTCTATGGCTATCCCTGTGGCCCTTTCTATGGCCTTCTACAGGCCCTCCACGCCCTCTCTATGGTACTGGATAGGCCCTTTCTAGGTTCTCTTTATGCCCTCTCTAGTCCATCTCTATTACCATCTCTATGGTGGTCTCTAGGCACCACTTGGCCCTCTTATTTTCCCTCGCTATGGCCCTTCCTATGGTTCCATCTAGGCCCTCCTTATAGCCCTCTATATGGTCCCCTCTAGGCACTCTCTAGGCCTCTCTGGGCCCTCTCTAGTACCTCTCTAGGCTCTCTTTATGGCCATCTCTGTGGTCCCCTCTAGGCTCTTGCTAGGCCCTCTCTATGGCCCTCTCTATGGACCCCTCTAGGCCCTTTAGAGGCCCTCACTATGGCCCTCTATATGTCCCCATCTAGGACCGTTAAGGTCCTCTCCAGGCCATGTCTATGGCAATATCTATGGCACTCTCCAGGCCCCTCTAGTCCCTCTCTAGACCCTCTCTATGGTTCCCTCTTGGCCCTCTCTAGGCCTTGTCTAGGCCCTCTCTATGTCCCTCTCTATGATCCCCCCAGGGCCTTCCTAGACCCTCTCTATGGCCCTCTCTATATTCCCTATAGGCCCGCTCTAGGCCCTGTCTATGTCCGTCTCTATGGGCTGCTCTAGGCTCTCTCTAGGCCCTCACTATGGCCCTCTCTATGTTTCTTTCTAGGCCCTCTCTAAGCCCTATCTAGGGCCTCTAATTGGCCATATCTCTGGTACCATCTAGGCCCTCTCTAAGACCTCTCTATGACCTCTCAATGGCCATCTGTATGGTCCTGTCTAGGTCCTTTCTAGGTCCTCTATGTGGCCATCTCTATGGCCTTTATTATGTCCCTCTCTAGGCCCTCTCGAGGCCATCTCTATTGCCAACTCTATGGCCGTCTCTAGGCCCTGCTATGCCCTCACTAGGCCCTTGATATGACCCTCCCTATGGTCCCCTCTAGGCACTCTCTAGGACCTCTCTATGGAGATCTCTATAGCCCTCTCTATGGTCCCTTCTAGGTGTGCTCTATGCCCTCTCTAGTCCCTTTCTATGCCCTTCTCGGGGCCCTCTTTATGGATCCCTCTATGCTCCCACTAGGCACTCTCTACAGTCCTCTCTAGGCCCGCACTATGACCCTCACTTTGTCCCTCATTATGCTGTCTCTAGGCCCTCTCTAGTCCCTCTCTATGGCCCTCTCTATGGTACTGTCTAGGCCTTTTCTAGGCCATCTCTAGAACTCTCTATGGCCATCCCTATGGCCCACTCTAGGCCCTATCTAGGCCCTTTCTAAGGCCCTCTCTATGGTACCCTCCAGGTCCTATCTAGGCCCTCGCTATGGCCCTCTCTATGGTCCCATCTCGGCCCCCTCAAGGTCCTCTCTAGGCCATCTCTATTTCCATATCTATGCCGTCTCTCGGCCTCTCTAGGCCATCTATTTGGCACTCTCTGCGGTGACCTATATGGTCTCACTATTCTCCCCTCTAGGCCTTATCTAGGCCCTTTCCATGGTCTCTCTATGTCCCCCTCTAGGACTCCTCTAGGCACCATCCAGTTCCTCTTTAGGATCTCACTATGGTCCCCACTATGGCCCTCTCTAGACAATCTCAATAGCCCTATCATGGCCCTCTCTAAGGCTCTCTCTATAACCCCTCTAGGCCCTCTCTATGGCCTTCTATAGGCCCTCTCTTGGCCCTCACAGGGCCCTCTCTCTATGCCCTCACAATGGCCATTTCTATGGCCCTCTCTATGGTACCCTCTAGGCCTCTACACTCTATGGTCCTCACTAGGTCCTCTCGAGGCCATCTTTATCACCCTCTCTATGGCCCTCTCTATGACCCCCCTAGGCCTCCTCAAGATCCTCTCTAGGCCATCTCTATTGCAAACTCAATGGCCATCTCTAGGCCCCTCTAGTCCCTCACTATGGCCATTTCTATGGCCCTCTCTATGGTCCCCTCTAGGCCCTCTCTAGGCCCGCTCTATGGTACCTTCTAGGTCCTACCTAGGCCCTCTTTATTGCCCTCTCTATGGCCCCCTCTAGGACCTTTATAGCCCCTCACTAGGTCCTCTCTAGGCCATCTCTATTCCCAAGACTATGGCCATCTCTAGGCCCTCTCTATTGCTTTATATGTTTGGTAATGCTCAATAACAAGATGCCCACACAATCAGAGGTGTAATCCAGTACCCAACCTAGACATATCAAGTAACTTTGACTTCTAGAGACTGGCTCACATCCACTTCCAGTTCCCCTCTCTCTGGTCCTCTCTTCCCTAGCTCTTCCTCTTCCTTTTCCTTACTCCTCCCACCTTAGCTCCTCCCAACAAGATGACTGCAGACAGGGACCAAAGGAGAACAGCCAGCCAGTGCAGAGATCTCATGGCGCTTGTGTGAAGCACTCAGACTGTTAGTTCAAGATGACAGGATGCTGGGAACTTTGGTGTCCCCCACTGCTAGAAGTTACCAGTACCACAGATCCATGTCTTTCATCAAACCTGAAGTTTCTTAGCTGGCATGGTGGCATATACCTGTCATCCCAGCACTTGAGAGCTTAGACAAGAGAGCCTCCTGAGACCGGGAGTGTGAGGCCAGTCTGGGCAACACAGTCAGGAATTACCTGCGTGTCCAGTTGCAGCCACATGCCTGGCATGTAGACATCCCCAGCCCTGCAGGTAGGGCCACACCAGAAACCCAGTGAGGCCCAGGTTGCTCGGATAGGGCAGCTGCTGGTTAGCAATAAGGGAAGGGCTTGGGGTGCCCAGAGGCTCTGAGACATAGCGGCTGAAGGACCCTGAAGAAAGAAGGAGCCCTGAGTCCTAGGCCCAAAGCTGCTGGTGGCCTAAAGACCTGGGCTGCTGGTGGCTGCTGGGTTCAGGAGCAGTGTCTTGGTGGGTCCTGCTGTGGTGAGAGAGTGCAGCAGAGCTTCTGGAGGACAGACATGGACCAGAGGAGACCAGGAAACCAGTGTAGAGATCTTAGAGTGTTTGTGTGATCAGAGCTAGGAAGTGGGATGAGGGGAAGGGGAGCAGCAGGCTGTGTCTGTAGAGCTGGGGCAGACCAAGGACAGAGTCTCCAGATCCCAGGGGACATCAATGGGTTCAGCAGCATAGGGTAGGAGGGGATCTCAGGGGAGGGGTCCTGTCCTTCCCGGGACAGTCTCCATCAGAGAATGAAGGGCTGGGCCTAGGAGGCGAGGGGCATTAGGGATGAGGGAGGGACTGCAGAGTGGTGGGAGAAAGAATGCACCTATGAGTGAAGCAGGGCCCACGATGTGGGACGGGTGAGGCTGGGCAGAGGTGGGTCTTGCTGGTCCTACATTGGGCCAAGCCAGAAGACCAAGCTCAGCAACCACCAAAGGAAGCCAAAGTCTGAGGAGGCCAGCATCTGATCGAGTCTCCAGAGGGTCCCACCCATGGTCAAGGCAGCAATCAGTGGAACAGGAAAGTTTGTGTGCATAACTGTCCCCACCCTTGAAGGGAAGAGGCAGCCATAGCTCAAGCAAGGACTGACCATGAAGGAACAGGGGCCATGTGCACTGGCTTCCCTGTTCCTGGGCTGCTCAAGGCTCCTCCTGCCTTCAGTTTGTTGTTTTTAACCTGGTAGTTTCATTTCTTGAGAAGCATGGGTGGCTGAGGTGGAGAGGAACAAGGTCCTGCTGAGAAGAGTGATCTAGAGTATTCATTGGTTGGCAAACAGGCCCTGAGATCTGGCCTGGGCACTCAGGCCGGTGTGCCTGTTTATCTTTGCAGCAGGCTCA
Source organism: Mastomys natalensis (assembly GCA_021653895.1). NCBI lineage: Eukaryota > Metazoa > Chordata > Mammalia > Rodentia > Muridae > Mastomys > Mastomys natalensis. The sequence goes on from JAJTUV010004273.1 coordinate 4,951, forward strand.
AGAGGGTTGAACTGAACCAGGGTCAGAAGCCCATATGTGGCCTGTGTTTTCCAAGACTTTTCCTGGTTGCAAGCTCTGGGCAAACTTACTTGGCCCTTCCCATCCTTCTGTGCTCTAGAGATCCCCAAATCCATGCCAACATGGCAGTGACATCATGGCAGTTTCCTCTAGGGTTCCAGGAATGGTCTTTTTTTCCTCTGCTGATATAAAGAATAAGTAGGTGGAAAAACAAGGCCAAGCCTTCCAGAGTTGAAGCACAGAACAGACAAGACTCCCCCAGGGAGGGGCTGATCCAAGAAGGTGTCTGATGTTTTATTGTTTAAGTTCGTTTCATGGTGAGTGGGGGGTGCCTATGCACAGCTGCTCTAGGGCTAGAGAGGTCATGGGACCCCCTAGAACTGATGTCACAGCTGGTGGTGAGCCTTAGAGAGGACATAAATACCCTAGGACTGACGCTGCAGATGGTTGTGAGCCTCCATGTGGATGCTGGGAACTAAACTCTGGTCCTCTGCAGGAGCAGCAAGCACTCAACCAATGAGCCGATTCTCCTGCATCTGTTTTCCTTTTTTTAAAGTTACACTTAATTACTTGAAGGGGGATGGGGCTGTCATGGTGCACAAGACTGAGGTCAGAAGACAGGGCTTGGGAGTAATTTCTCTCCTTCCATCTTGGTCCTGTGCATGGAATTGAGGTCATCAGGCTTGGTGACAAGTCCTCTAGCCAGTGAGCCTTCCCACTGGCCCCTGGTTTTCACTTTCTAGAATGTTTCTGTATTTGATCCTATTTGATGCCCTGATGCTTGCCCCTAGTCCCAGGACCTGCATACAAGAGGAGTTCTGTAAATGTCTTAAACACTATTGTGCTGTGAAGGTCACTATGTGCAGTAGCTGCCCTGTGCACACCTGGAAGGCTGAAGGAGACAGTGTGCAGGGAACGGAAGGCTGGGTGCTTTTCCTGTCATTGAGCATGAAGGGCCAGTCTGCTCTTCATTGTAGGGTCCTGGTCACACTCTGGGTCTTCCTGGTGCAGCATTCATGGTCTATGACAAACACTTGTGTCTCCTGCAGGAGGAAAAGTAGTCGAGTCCCGGTACCTGCAATATGACAAGAAAAAGGTAATGAAATCCTTTACTCCTAGAGCCACTGTGAGTGGGTGAGGTGGAGGGCACGTGGGCAGCCACAGTCCGATCCTGGAGGACACCTTTGGGGCCTTTGCCAGGTGCCTTTGCGACATCCGGCTTGGACAGTGACAAGTCTGGTGAATGTAGCATCAGCATACACCAGTCTCCGTGGTCTACGGCCCCTGCACCTCTTCATTGCCCCTCTTGCTTGCCAGGCCCCTATTTTGTCAAGCCTGTTTTTCAGGACCATCCTCGATAAGCCAGGCAACTCTTAACGGACTGGCAAGGACAGCAGCCACTTGGTGTGGATCACAGGCAAAATTGTCATGGGACATTTTGCCATCGTACCCAGAATGCTGTGAAAGGTCCCACTTAGGTAGTGTTCACTTCTGGAATGTCCTGGCTAGCCATTTTTCCTGCTGCCCCACACAGTCCTCCAGCACCCTGAAAGCTGCAGTGCTCACCTAGAAGGGAAGCACATTCAGGTTAGGGTGTGCTCTGAGGAGCTCAGTCAGCTTCTTGGTCATCTCAGACCTCCCCTGCAGTGGTCACCTCACCCCCTGCAGTGTGTGGTCATCCCTGTAGTGAACGTGACACCTCACCCCTGCAGTGTGTGGTCATCCCTGTAGTGACACTCACCTGCATGTGTGGTATCCCTGTATGAACCTGCCCTGCAGTGTGTGGTCATCCTGAGTGATGCCTCCCCCTGCAGTGCAGGCCTTTGGGCCTCTGGCTCCAGGTTCCAGATTATCTGTCAAGTTCAGGTTATAATCAGAGTGGTATATGTTCAGCCTGGACTGTGCCCTGAGAAGAATGGTGGGGGTTCAAGGGATCCTGGGGCAGCATCTGGAGATCAAGCCTGAGGGAAGAGATTCGCACATCACCCTACAGGCAGATTCCCAAAGATAGTTATCCCTGGTTCATTTAGGCTGCTGCTGAAGATGCCTTGAAGGCTTAGCCACAGCGCCCCCATGTGTTCACACATGATGTTTTGGTTCAAGAACCCTGATGCTGAGCCTTCTTCTCCTACCCCAGCAGGTGGTCCCTGCATCTGGCTGGAGTCTTGAGTATCTGTGTTCTGATAACACCCGCTGTTTTCTCCTGGGGCAGAATGGATCTCAGAAGGGCTGGGCCAGTGGTGCATTCTCTCACTGGTTGAGGATTCTTAGAGGGCCTCATCTCCATGTCCTGAGTGAAGATGTAGGGCAGGAGAATGGATCTAAAATTCAGTGTTTTCAGATTTCAGGCTTTGGATGAGAGGTACTCGGCCCGTGTGCATGTGTACATGTGTCTCTGTGTGTGCACATGCAAACCAGGGGTGAACACCAGCAGCCTTCCTCAGTCACTCTCCATCTTGTCTGCAAACAAGCTCTCACACAGAACCTGTGGCTCACAGATTAGTCCAGCAACCCTCCTATTCGAGTACCATGGATTCACATTTGCTTTAGTGCATATGTGTGTATGTGTGTGTGTGTGTGTGTACGTGTACTCCCTATGCAGATTAGCTCTGAGGGGTGGGCACAGACACCAACAGTTTTGGAGCAATATGTCACCATGTTCTGGAGCTAAGGCTGAGGCAGAGCAGGAGTCCCAGCTTGAGCGTGGCCAGGGCAGACACACGCCTGGCTGTCAGGCAGGCAAGAAGCAGAGCTTATGTTCTCGTCGTCATGGTTGATGCTCTTCGTGCCCTTGAGGGCCTGGCTGGCACCTGCCTGGAGACTGCTGGCTCTGATGCTGGCCTAGACAGTCAGGGCCATTGCTGATGGATGCCCAGAGTAACCCTCGTTCTTGGCAAACTTCTCTACTCCAGTGTGAATGTGCTTTGGGTGTTTTCTGCAAGGAGTGGGTTTTACTGTTCCTGTCCATCCTGCTGCCTCCTTGTTTTCTTCAGAGGCTCACTTGCCCTAGTGATGAAGGAAGAAGGGTGTGAACCACAGCACCACCTCCACCATGCTTCTTCTTGCTGATCTGTGGTAACTGTCAACATAGCACCGTTCCTTGTGGTAGTCCTATTGCTGTTTGTAAGCTTTGAGGGTTTATGGCAGTGTAGTCATATGTATAGTCATCCTGGGAACATTACAGGAAGCTGGTCTCCAGGCCTCAGCACAGCACAGGCCTCAAGAGATACCCAGGTATTGAAGGAGGTCCAGCAGATGTGCTATTACTTTCCTGTGTCTGAGGCCTGTGCTTGTCCCCTGCTTAACAAAATGTGTGTCGTGTATACATAAAACTCTGTATCCCCATGGCCTCTGAGAAAGAACATCAGAGGGAAGACAGCTTAACCTCATAACTCTCTGTTCCCATAACAGGCTTCTGTAACATCCAAAGGAAAGAAGCCACGTGAGGAAAAGAAAACCAGCAGAGTGCCTTTGAACAAAGGTGGGGCCTGGCTGTGGAGGGGGACAAGTGGCTGGGTATAGGGACTCTAGGATCAGGAAAGAGGCTGCCAGGCATCCCCAGAGCAATGAAGACAACCACACATAGTCATGCCCATAGGCCAGTCTGATCCACAGTCCCTCACTTTCCAGGTGATTATAGAGTGTGTCAGATTAGCAATTGAAAACTGGCCATCATGGGGTCTCTGTCAGAAAGGACACGGTTCAAGTGTTTATTAAGGGAACATGGGGCAGAGTATCTGAGGGCACAGCCATATGTCCACAGAACTACTTGCAGATCCAGAGAGCAGGGAGGGAATGGCCAGGAGCTGCTGCTTGCCTTATTGCTTAGGGGTTCTGCAGAAATGACAGCCCAGTGGCACTTGGGAAGTGGACGCAAGATCAGTTCAGGGTCTTTGGCCACACGGGGAGATTGAGGCCAGCCATGTGCTGTGGCACCAGGAACAACTACCAGCAATGACAAAATGAAATATAAAAGATTGGTTGCTCAGCTTTGATACTGCTGACTTGGTCAGGTGTGTCCTGTTCACCAGAATCTCAAACAACAGCTGTGGCTCCACCCACCAAAAGTCACAAGGAAGTGGCACCACTCCCAAACCAAATGTGTGCATCCATTGAAATGGCTCAGATAGTGTTTCAGGTCAGCTGCAGAGCTCTCAGGATCCATGAGAATCCAGCATGCACACACCTGAAAGAATCAGTCCTGGGGGCCTCAAGCAGTCCTACGGGAGTGGGCCTCTGCGCACTGCTCAGTGCACTGACCTTGACATTCTTTGGGCAGAAGAGAGCCAAGCGACGGGCAATCTGCAGTCTACCATGCTGGAAGGGCATGACATAAATCCACCAGACCTAGACCTCTCCGCCATCGAGGGTAAGTGGTTTCTTTATTTTAGGGCGAAGCTTGCAAGGATGGTCCCCAACCTTGGATGGCCTTTTGCTAGTTTGATTCACTCTGAGAGCAGCATGTACCTTTCATGTTCACCAAGCCTGGGATTGTGAGTCTCAATGTGGTCCCAGCACACTGAGGTCTGATCTCCTGCCCGGTGGGTGGCGGCAGCAGGTGTAGGTCCCAGGTGGGGTGGCAGCTGCAGGTCCTAGGCATTGCTGGGACAGGAAGATTGAGTCTTAGGCCAGCCTGGGCTACCTCTTCAAAAACCAAGTGGAAAACACCCTTTTAAAATAAATGAAATGGTCTTTTTTTCAGACAAAATCGTGTCCAGGAAGGCTTCCCGGCTAGACAGGGAAATGACAGTAAAAGCTAAGTCCACATCCTCTGCTAGCTGTGACAAAGCAGGAATCCTTCGAAAGAAGAGACGGGTGAGCGTGGGGACAGAGCAGGTCTCACTCCCTGCACCCAGGGCTCCAGGGGCAGATGCCACTGGTCCTCCTGGGTGGAGACCAGGGTTATGGTGCCCATGTGTCCTTGCTCAGGTCAGTGTGAGCACATAGTGAGCAGAGACACCCATAATCGTATCTCAGGCAAGATGAGTGTGGCTCCATCCCAGCCCTGCAGGCATGTTCTATTTGAACCTCTAAAGTACGCAGAAGTGGGGGTGCTGCCATGGGTAAAGCCAGATCCACTGGGAACTGAAGAGCTTGATCTCTGCAGGATCTGCAGGAGACCATGGACATGATGGAATCGCAGACGCTGCTGCTGACCCTGCTGTCTGTGAAGGTGAGCATAGCTCAGCCTCACGAGCACCTGTGTGTGTCTTCTGTCATCTGCCCAGCCCACTTGAGTCAGTCTTGTGCCCACAGATGGAGAACAACCTGGCTGTGCTGGAGGAGAAGGCAGAGAAGGAATTGGCAGCCATGTGCCATGAGAAGGAGAGGCTGCAGAGGCAGGCACTGGAGCTGCGGCGCCAGCTGCTTCTCCGACAGAAACAGCAGGAGCTGGCCGCTTTCCTTGATGCCCAGGTGGATCTGAGCATGCTCCTGAAGCCCCCAGGGGACAAGAGGGAGGGAGAATCAGGGTGTCACCATTTGCACTCTGACCACTCTGCTCAGGCTCCTGGTGTTAGCATGATGCTGTGTTAGGAAGTTGGAGAGGAAAGGGTCTACCTGACTTACACTTCCATATCTCTGTTCATCACTGAAGCAAGTCAGGACAGGAACTCACACAGGGCAGGAGCCTGGAGGCAGGAGCGCTGATGTAGAGGCCATGAAGAAATCCTGCTTCCTGGATTGTGTCCCATGGCTTGCTCGGCCTGCTTTCTTATAGAACCCAGGACCACCAGCCCAGGGATGGCACCATGCACAATGGGCTGGGCTGGGCCCTCCCTCATCAGTAATTGAGAAAAAGCTTTACAGCTGGATCTTGCGGAGGCATTGCCTGGCCAGGCTGGTCCATGAGGCTGGAGACATGCAGTGCCAGAGCAGGGCTTAGCATAATCGAGGCCTATTCCAACTCTCAGATAGTCCCTTTCTGTGGGGGTGAGCACACCATGTCTTATCAGTGTCCCCTCCCACCTGCAGATTGAAGTGCTGAGCCCTCTTCAGCCTGTGTTAGAGCGCTTCAAAGAGGACTACAAGACACTGGGCAGGGCCCTGGACGCCACGCGACATGAGCTGCCCACACAGGGTGTCCACATGGAAGGAAGTGGACAGGAGCTCCTAGGTAGGCATCTCCATGGCAGGAAGGAGCCCCAAGGCCCACATGTGACATCCTCGGTGCCTCAGCTCTGGTGTGGTATCAGAACCCATGTCCTCACCAGTGTAGGTAGGACATTGGCAACTGAGTAAGAGATTCTGTCCCTGGGCTGCTGACCTCACAGCTGGAAGGCGCTTGGGGGAAGGGGTTCCTGAACTGGTCCTGAGCCCTGGGCCCTACCAGTGGGGTAGGGGTGTTGGTGAGGAGGTCACTGGTAGACCAGTGGGCTACATGCACTTTGGTGATTCTCTGGAGCAGCCCACCTGAGAGGGATTGTTTAGCTGCATAGGGTTTGCTTACTGCTCTCTTACCTTCATGTCTAGTGTTTGCTTTCAGGACCCCTAAGAACAACTGAAGCTATGGACTCTCAGGTTTCTTCTACAAGTAGCAGAGTGGGTCTGGGCACAGGTGTATGTCTGAAACCCCAGGTCTTGGGACTGAGGCAGGAGGGGATCACTAGAACTCAGAAGTTAGAGTCCAGCCTGGGCTACACAATAACTCATAAAAGGTATAGTGGCCTACGGCTATCGTTTCAACACTTGGGAGGTTGTGAGATCCAGGTTAGCCTGGGCTACGAATTGAGAGCCTGGTTCCACAAAAGGGCAGTGTTGACCTAGAACCTGCAGACATCCTCCATAAACTAAACTCCCCGTAGCTGACTTGCTGTACCCATCACTGGCCTCTACCCTGACTGCCAAGGTGAAGACAGAACAGCAGGCTGTATGTACTGCAGACACATGCAGGGAATGGGGATTTTAACCCTCTTGGCCTGTGTTTGGTTGCATGCGTAGTGCAGGCCTGAGCCTGGGACACTTGTGGCTTTCAGAGCATCAACACTTACAGCTGTTGCAGGTGCCAGAAGCTTGGTACTTGGTAACAGGAGGCCAGGAAGGACAAGGTCCAATGGAAGAACAGGACGAGAGAGAACAAGAGAGCAACTGGCAGCCTGGAGCCTCAGCTCCCTTGGCCCACAGGGAGCCCTCCTGCCCAGCTATCTGTGCAGGTGTTTCCTGTGCACCCCAGCCCTGGGCATTCACTTTCCAGCCTGTGACTTGGCATTTACACTTGCAGGGACAAGTGATTTCTCTGCTGTAGAGCCTCTCTCCCTTTCCCCTTTATCTCTGGAATGTAAGAGAAGAGCCAACTCTACCGCCAACACCAACCTCAACTCCAAGCCCAACCCCAACACAACACAAACAAAAATTGCTTTGGGGACCAGAGACCTGCTAATGATGACCTGTGTCTCCATAGATGATCTGCAGCCAGCCCTGAGGACCACCCTGCAGCTCCTGGGTGATCTGAGCATCTGCTCCCCAGATGCCAGTGCACAGGTGCAGGGAGCCAGCACAGAGCAGCCTGGAGCCAGTGCACAGCTGAATTGTTGGCTGAAGGAACTGAAGGGCTTGGTCACTGAGAAAGACCTGGAGCTCCGCAGGTGTGGGGCTGGCCTCCCTCTCTAATCTCACCCCTCCTCCCTTTGTTGTGCTCCTCTATCCTCTCCTTTTTTTCTGTTGTGGTGCTGGGATGGAACCCCACCCATCTCAGTTGAAGGCTGGTTCTGTCTGGCTTTGAACTTATAGCAATCCTCCTGATTCAGTTTGCAGACTTCTGTTACACCAGGCATATACCACCTCACCCAGCTATTGTGGGTTGGAATATTGTTGTGGGCCTATGCCTGTGTGTCTGTGTGTGTTGGGTATTTGTGCACATACATGATGCCAGGGCATGAGTGTAGAGGGCAGAGGACAGCTTTGAGAGTCAGTTCTCTCTTTCAACTATGTGGGTCCCAGGGAGCAAAATGAGGTCCGCAGGCAGGACTGGCAGCTATCACCTTCACCCACCGAGCCATTTTGTCTACCCCAAAAGAATCTTGCTCTGTTTGCTCTCATGATGTAAAACACATTTAAGGAAATGGATGCCTAAAGGACTCTGCAGGACTCTGAAGCATGCCATACCCACCAGTGTCCTACAGGGTAGGTCAGCCATCACTCTCGTGGACTGGGGAGGCGGGGTCTTTGTGTTGCTCCCACTATCTGGCCAGCACACCATTTGTCTGTATCCTGAGCGGTAGAGCAGACGCACCCGGCATCCACATTGTGGCTCATGCCCTCAGTCACCTAGAGCCTGCTAAAGTCTATGTGGACACCTGGCCAGTGGATAAAGGGATAGACAGAAGGCATGGCCGTGGAGTGACGAGCTGAGGCTCACCTCTTGGGTTTGCTCCAACAAGGTCTCCTCACATAAACTTTGCTCCCTGTTGAGGGTGTGGAAAGCATGCCACTGAGGTCCAGATACCCAGGAGTCTGGGGCAGAATGAAGGCATGCATTCAAGGCTGGCTGCTGCTAGCATTATGGAGAGACTATATACAGGACCCTTGCTTGCTAGGCCTGACAGCAAAGGCCTGCCATCTCAGCTACTTGGAGGGCTGAGGCAGGAGAATCATCAGTTCAAGGTCAGCCTGGGGAACTTGGATGCTTTCTCAAGAAGTAAATAGAGGGAGGGCTGGGAATGGTGAAAACTCAGAGTCAAGAGTTCTTACTCAGCACGCACAAGATCCTGGATCTGTCTCCAGCAACGTGGACACACACATGCACATGTGGACACATACACATGCCCACCAAGTTTACAGCCAATTCAAGCATTCTACCCTGCCTTACAACTTTTGCTCACTTCCAAAGGCACTTAGGGTTGTCAGATGCCTCAGCAAATAAATCCTCAAGTCGAGTTCAGTCCCCAGGACTGACATAGAAGGAGAGAACAGACTCCTGTAAGTTGTCCTTTGACCTCCACAGGCAAGCTGTGTGTTTTGTGCACCACACACAAACACATAGTTTTTTTTGTTTGTTTGTTTTGTTTTGATTTTTTTAAATTGTTTTTTTTTTCTAAGAGTTCTGTTAGAGTTTTGTCTACAGGCAAAATTATCCCTTCTTTTTCTCTGTCCACAGACTTGTCAGCCAGGTGGTGGAACTTTCCTCCGAGGCTAGTAAAGAAGCAGCTCTGATGAACCAGGAAGTCTGGGAAGAGGCAGAAGCCACCCTCACCAGCACCAGTGGTACTTCAGTCCAGATGCCTGTGGGGACCATCGAGTCCCCACCCAGGACAGGACTGAATACAGCAGGCCTGATCCTTGTTTGCCTCAGGCAACCAGTGCTTCCTGAGCATTTCCTAGCTGCCTTTTCTGCTCACTTGTTTCCTCAGGCCTCCTCCTTGTGGACTGAAGGAAGCTTGGTGGTCCAAGCTTGTGCACTTTGGTTTTGGTTTGCTTTGGTTTTGGTCTTGATGGTGCCATTGAGGTGGGAAGACACACCAGTCTTGGCAGCACCATCCCTTGGGTTTGGGTCCTAGACTGAGTGAAGAAAGCAACCTGAGTACAGTGTGATGCATTCATTCTGCCTGCTGCTAACTGTGTGTGTGACTAGTTAAGCAGCATCCTTGACTCCCACAATGGTGGATGCTTTTCCTGGGCTGGGAACCAAGTTACCCCTTCTCCCCCAGGATTCTTTTGTTAGGGTAAGTTGACATCACAGCAGGTGTCATGCCCAGTTCTCAGGAACCCCAGGAGACTGCCAGAAATTGTGATACCAATGTAATAAACAAAGAGTTTGTATTATACCATCCTGGACCCAGATCACTGTCCTTACTGCTGCGCAGGTTAGGAGGGGTTTGAGATCTATCTATCTATCTATCTATCTATCTATCTATCTATCTATAAGCTGGGGCTCTCTAGCTCTGGAGTTACATGATTGGGTAGGGAAAAGGAGTGCCATCCCGATAACATTTGCTCAGACAAATATTTTTGAGCAAGTCTTTCAGGGACTTCTCCTGGTAGCTTGCAGCTGTATCTTTTTTTCCTGCTTAAGGTGTGTGTGTGTGTCTATGTGTCTGCGCTCGAGGTCCATGTTGGAGGGGGAGGGGCATGGTATGGTAGTACTGGAAGGTAGGGCAAGCACCTTAGCTCTGCACTATTTATTGAGAGCTGAGAAGCTGTCATGGTGGCACCTGTTTATGATTCCAGCACTCCAGAGGCGGAGGCAGACAGACTGATTCCAGGCCAGCCTGGGTCACACAGTAAAATGAGAAAACACCAGGCACCGTGGTCACACTTGGAGTCCTGACTCAGTAGCTTGTCCTTTGAATTCATGGCCAGCGTGCACCACACAGAGACAAATAATAAGGCAAGAGAGCATATAGTTTCTCATGACCTCCTGCGCCTAGCACTGCCCAAACCTGGCATGAGACCTAGCTGTCTCTCTCTCCTCCACAGGGCTTCAGACATCTGCTGGTTCCACGGACCCATGTGGACCCCCTTTCCTGACACACCAGGGGATTCTCAGAGTATGGGTTTCACATCCACTTAAGACAGGATGCTGGGCCACATCCTGATGAGCTTCCAGGTCCCAGACTGAACGTTTTATGAGGAAAGTGTGCCGGAAGCTGCAGATGCAGAAAGCCTACAAGTCTTCCTTAGAATTACAGTCATGATGCTGTAATTCGTAAAACTGACTCAGCAGTGAAGTCCCTGCCTAGGGTCCCCAGCAGAGGCCTTGAGCTCTCTCTTAGTGTCTCTGTCTCTGTGTGTAGGTTTTTTATCTTTGAGCCAGGCTTTCACTGGTTTGAAAACCCTAGGCTCAAGCAGAACCCTCCCACCCCCAAGTGCTTGTGGGCAGCTGGGGAAAGATTTGAAGGTGGGTACCATGCTGCTTTCAGGAAGGCTTCATCCTTGCATCAGGATGCACCTGTGGGAGGATGGCTCCCTAGACAGGTCCCATGGGAGGGATATTCCAAGAAGCAGGCACTTTAGCATGGGAAGAAGGGGCTGTCAAAGGAACAGTCTCTTAATGTGACACTAGCTGACTTCCTTGCCCTCCTCTGCCCACAGCCTGGCAGGGCTGCAAGCATTTTGAGCAAGAAGCTTTATCAGTTTCCTTCCGGTTTGGGATGGAGCTTGCTGAGCTGGCTCTGTTAACTTTCCCCATGAGCCTTGTCCCCACCTCTGAGAGAACAGTTCCTGAAGCAAGGGCCAGCGCTGGTCACAGACTGCCCCAGCCTGCATCTGGAACTGTCCAGAGGGGCTCAGTCAGTTTTGTCAGGATAGGTGGCAATGCCCCAGGGACTAGACAGAACCTATCGACAGGCCTTGCTGGCTTTCCCCATGGGAGACAGTCCCTATTAGGTACCGGGTGGGCAGCAGTCTAACCCCTGGCCACCCTTTTCAAGGCAGCCTGCTGCCAAATGATCCAGAGCTCCTGTCCATGCAGTTAACACGCACACTGGGCTCACCTCCCAGAACCCGTGCTCTAGGACAGGCAGTTTTCACTGAGCCTGGCTGTGGGTATGTTTCTGTGGTGTTGGGCATGGGCCCAAGGGTGAATGTGTGAAGGCTCATGTGTACAAATGTGTAGAGGGGCTTGTGTGAGGGCATGTTTGTATGAGCTTATATGCACAGGGCCTGTGTGTTTGTGTGTGTACGCATGCACACTTGTGGGTCCCCAAGCAGTGTGCAGTCAGGTCTCATTTGGCAGATGTTTTTCAATGCACGTCATTAGAAAAGAAAGGAGAGGGTGGAGGAGCACAAGAAAGGGAGGAGGGGGAGGTTAGAGAGGGAGGCTAGCCCCACACCTGCTGAGCTCCAGGTCTTTCTCTGCCACCAAGCCCTTCAGTTCCTTCAGCTGTGTGCTGGTGCTGGCTCCCTGCACCTGTGCACTGGCATCTGGGGAGCAGATGCTCAGATCACCCAGGAGCTGTAGGGTGGCCCTGAGGGCTGGCTGCAGATCATCTGTGGAGACACAGGTCATCATTAGCAGGTCTCTGGTCCCCAAAGCAACGTATCTTATGTGATTTAGCAATACAATGCATGATCATGGCACCATTTGGTGAAAGCTGGCTGATCAGGTTTAACCACAAAAAAGTAGGTACAATGAATTGATCATGTGGGGAGGCTATAGACATTCTAACCTCAACCCCAATGGGGAACTTCCTCCAGCAAGGCTCTGCCTACTAAACACTCCATATGTACTCTAAAGAAAGCAACCAATGAGAGACAAGCATTCATTCAAATCCATAATTCTATCTGGGAGGGTTTTCATTCAATCTACCACTGATTCATGTCACTATGTGCTTTTGATCATCAAAACATATACATGTGTTTAACTTCAATGATGCTAATAAGAACCCCAATACTGATCAAATGTTCAGTCTTTGCTGACAAGAAAGAAAGAAAGAAAGAAGAAAGAAAGAAAGAAAGAAAGAAGGAAGGAAATTTCTTGACTCTGACATCTTTTAAAATTAAGAAGTCAGATATATATTTTGAAAATACAACCACACATTACACGTTCGCATTTGAAAACAGAAAAAAGTCTTGACAAAGGCAAGACTGAAACCCTGCAAGGCAAACCCCAAATCCTCCAGCTCTGCCTCAGACACATGGGGCTACAGTTTTAAAAGTCTTACAATGGCTCTATCCCTGCACCATCTCATCTCTGTCTCTGTCTCTGCCTGCCTCCCCTCCCTCTCCCCCCCCTTGCTACTACACTCACTATGTCAGCTCCCCATGTCAGATGTCTTGTAGCTTAGGTATCTCAACATCTTGTGGTCTCAAGATGCAAACCAGGCTTGCTATTCCCAGCTTCATGCAATGAGCTTATGCTCTTCTCACTGAGGCTCTGACTCTGCCAAACACAGGCCAGTGCAACCGGGCTGAACTGAAACCCCGGAGGAGAATCCATGACCTTTAAAATCTGAAACTTTTCCAGAATCCTGACAACTGAGGTGATCTTGTCACACTTGGCTTCCAGATTGTCATGGGCCCTGCCACACTTGCACCATAGTTGTAGCAGGTTCTGAATGAAGTTGCTTCCTGGGACTAGGAATCGCTTTGCCTGTTCCTTCCATAAATGTTTAGCTGAATGAAGTCTTGCCATTAGGACACCTTCCTAAGCTTCCAATGCAAAGAAAGAGTCTTCTCTTAATGCTGCTATTTTCCTTGAGTATGCCTGCCTTTGTTTTAGCATTTGAATGCTATCTGAAACTACCTAGTGCTGTGTCTCTCTACAAACCACAGACTTGTTATATCTTTACACCCCACTTGTGCTCCTCTCCCTGAAAAGCTGCATGAGTCATCAGTAATAACTATCCACCAGAATCAATATTTTATCTAAGAAATCACTTTAAAAAAGAATTCCATCATACTCAATCGCACAGGGCAGGGGCACAATAGGAAAGAGTTTGAAGGCAAATGTCACACAAAAGCTTCATTTTTCATGGCCCCTATTTGCCCCTGAAATCCTATGACCTCAGCCTCCACTGCCTGCACTACTCTCAACACTCCATTTTCTAGGTCTTACCAGGATAACGGATTAACCTCTGCACACATTTTCTGATGGCTTTTGCCATCTAAAGTACTGGTACCTTCCACACTCCTCCAAAACACAACATTCCTATGTACTTCGCAGCAACAAAATCACTTCTCGGTATGATTTTTTGTTTTAACTTGTTTCTCTCTGTGTGTGATTAAATCTACTACACAAAAGCAACTCATGTTGCGTAGACTTGTTTGGCTGATACTGCCAGATCAAAATACATCATTGTGGGAGCCTAGGATATAAATTCGAGTAAAAACTGAAGGCAAAATTTTCCAGGAGGAAAGTGTTGTTTCCCGGTCATCTCTATTGCTTGCTCACTGTCACATGCTTACCTAGCACTCTTATCCAGCCCAGCCACAGTTGCTTAGGGATATTGACACCCTAAGTAGAAGAGCCTTCCCATATCAATCATCAATTAACAAAATATCGCAAAGACATAGAAACCAGCCATTCTCGTCTAGACATGCCCTCAGCTAATATTCCCTGAGATGACGCTAGGTTATGTCTGTCTTATTGACAGCCGAAGCTAAGCAGGACACACAGATAATTACACCTGAAACAGTTTTAAAAATCTAAGACCAATGTGTTAACTATAGCAATCATGTAAGTATCAAACACCCAAACAATAACAACTGGGAAACACAGATATGCCAAGAAATGAAAAGAATTCAGCCTCAAAGATCAAAAACTAAAATAGTTTCTCCATTGAAAATCCCCAAACAAAACCTCAAGGAACTCATTACGTAAAACAGTAATGTTTCATAATACAAAAATAGATGAAGGTCCATTATTCTCCAGAGAAACAACAATATAACTAGATATGTAATTCATAAAATCACAAAACAAAGATGACAACACTGATAAACAGAGACACAAAGAGATACCAAGAAACATAACAGCATCCCTTAAACAAAACTACAAGATTATAATCAAAATCAAAACTAAAGAAATTATTTGTTAGCAGTTATACTGTGTACTCCAGGTCTCTCCATTGCCAATGATAGAAAATGGGTTGGGTGAGGGCTCTTCCACCAAAACTGCAGAGATTCCCTTGGAGAGTTCTGATATATAAAATAGTTTTGACTGCTAAAATTATCAATGTGTCTTATGATAAAGGGAAGAATCGATTTTAAGGAAAGAATCTATCATTGGCATTGCAAACCTAAAGCAACTTGTTTTGCTCTAATTGCTTTGTAAGTCATAAAGACTGTGAACAAGTTTATCAACGTGTGTGTGTGTGTGTGTGTGTGTGTGTGTGTGTGTGTGGATAGAATGTCACCCATGTGTACACAGGTGACACAGCAGAGGAAAGGAGTGTGGGATCCCTTGGATCTGGAGTAGCAGGTAGCTATTAGCTTCCCAACTTAGATGTTGAGATCTGAACTCAGATCATCCCCGACAAGAATAGGTACTGAGAAACTTACCCAAAACCTGTAGTATTCAGGTAGTAGACAGGAAACTAAATGTCTTTCAGAAGTTAACAACAGTAACAAACCTAAATAAATAAGGAAGTAAATAAATGATCCTTGGTTACATTTTACTAATGTCTTCATGATTAAGATGTAGGGTATGGTGAATTTACCACATAAATTTAATACAATATAAAGAAAACCCCAACAACTTGTAGCAAGAAAGCTGATTTCAAAGCCACATGCAAATCAGAAAACATAATGCTCAATATAATTATACAGAACACATACATTGACAAATACAATCAATATTCTTATTACAGAGTTATAACTTTCAAGAATTGTAAAATATTTGTGAAAGAATAAAGAAACAGAGAGAAAAAGCTATGAACAAAAGCAAAACTAATATAGTCAAGTTTTAATCAAAAGACCTAAGGAAACTCATACAGGAAAAATATGACCTTGACCAATATTACCCAACTTCTGATAATTCTATGTCTATAGAAATTAAATAAAGGTTGGCCATTTCCATGAAGACTTCCCCAACTCTCTTGGGTCCCTCAGGCAGATATCCATGCCTAACCACAAGCTGTAGCTGCCAGAAGACCAACAGCCTACCCACCCTAACCCCATCCCCCAACCCCTGCTTCACCACATCAGGGTCCTTAACTTGGACAGCCATTCCTTGATGAACCTGAGGCCATACCATCTAGGAAACATCCAGACTCTAACACAGGTGGAGATGACCTACTGGACTAGAGGTCACACAGACCTCCAGAACTCTGGTCTCCAACTTGGGTCAAGACCTCCTGCTCAAATATAGACTGCATAGATCAGAAAACAAGAGAAGAAACAGAAGCCAACAAAGACAAACTCATAAATCAATAATCACCCAAATCCCAGATGCCTAAACACCAGTGTAACAACACAATTAACAACAGCCAGAGAAATACATCACCAGCTATCCTGCTACAGCAAGCCCTGAACAATCAAACACAGAAGAAATAAAAGAAAAAGACCATTAAACCAACGTTATGAAGATCATAGAGTTCCTTAAAGAAGGGCTGGAGAGATGGCTCAGTGGTTAAGAGCACTGACTGCTCTGCCAGAGGTCCTGAGTTCAATTCCCAGCAACCACATGATGGCTCACAACCATCTGTAATGTGAGTCGATGCACTTTTTAGTATGTGTCTGAAAACAGCTGCAGTGTACTCATAAATAAAAAAATAAATAAATCTTTAAAAAAAGAAGAAGAAGTGAAAAAATGCCTTAAAGAAATCGAGAAAAGAGAAACAAAAAATGGGAGGAAATGAGTAAATGCCTTAAAGAAAGCCAAAGGAAAACAAAGATCTGAATCAAATGCAAAATAGTGTTCAAGACAGGAAAGTCGAAATGCAAGCAGTAAAGAAAACACAGACTGTAGGAATTCTGAAAATGGATAATCTAAGTAAGCCAACAACAACAGATGCAAGCATCTTCAAGAGCACACAAGAGAGCAAAGAGAGAATTTCAGGTGTTAAATAATAGATACATTGGTCAAAGTATATATTAAATCCAAAATAATTCCTGACAAAAAATCCAGAAAATCTGGGACACCATGAAAAATCTAAACCTAAGAATAATAGGAATAGAGGAAGGAGAAGAATGGGCTCAATGGCCCAGAAAATATTTTAAACAAAACCATAGAAAAAAAAATTCACAACCAAAAAAGAGAAGCCTATAAATATGTAAGAAGCATACCAAACACCAAATATATTGAACCAGAAAAGAGTATTTCCTTGCCATATAATAATCAAAACACTAACATAAGGAACAAAGAAAAAAACATTAATAGCTGCAAGGGGAAACGACCAAGTAATATATGAACACATACCTATTAGAATTAACCTGACTTCTCAGTTGAGCCTCTATAACCCAGAAGGGCTTGGACAGATATACTGCAGACTTTAATGAGACCACAGATGTTAGCCAAGATTACTATACCAAGGAAAACTTTTAATCAAATGTTTCAATGGAGAAAAAAAGGATATTCCACCATAAAGTCAAATTTAAGCAATATCTGTCTACAAATTCAGTCCTACAGAAGGTGTTAGAAGGAAAACTCCAAACCCAAGGGAGTTAACTATATCCATGAAAACACAGTAAATATATAATTTCAAATCAGCAAAACTTAAATGAGGAAAGCACACACACACACACACACACACACACACACACACACGCACACTACAACTACTGCTACCAGCAATAAAACAACAGGAATTAACAACCATTGGTCATTGATATCTCTCAAACTAAGTGGCCTCAATTCTCCAATAAAAGACAGACTAACAGAATGAATATGAAAACAGGATCCATATTTCTGATACACACAGAAACACACTTCAACATTAAAGATAGACAGTATCTCAAAATAAAAGATTGGAAAAAAATTTTCCAACAAAATCAAGAATCAAGCGGATGAAGTCATTCAAATACTGAATAAAACAGACTTTAACCAAAGTTAATCAAAAGAAACTGAGAAGGAAATTTCATATTTATCAAAAGAAAAATACACCAAGTTGAAATCTCAATTCTGAACATCTATTCCCACAGCAAGGCCACCCACATTTGTAAAAGAAACATTAATAAAGCTTAAACCACACACTGACCCTCACATATAGATAGTGGTTGACTCCAGTATTCCATTCTCACTGACCAACAGATCAACTGAATAGAAATTAAACAGAGAAATAGTAGAGCTAACAGATGTTACAAAACACATTGCAATAAATAAATATTTACTCAAAAACCAAAAAAAAAAAACCCAAAAAAACAAATCAAAAAAACCCAATATATAGTCTTCTCAGCATCTCACAGAATTCTCACTAAAATTGGACACATACTCAGTCACAAAGTGAATCTTAACAATATGAGTAATTGAAACACCCTCCAGTATTCTATGAATCTACCATATATTACAGACAGATTTCAACAACAATGGAAATGGGAAAAGAGCTACAAACTCACGGCAACTGCACAACTCTCTTCTTAATGAACACTGGACAAGACTGAAAGAAAGAAAGAAATTGGTAGCTGGGCAGCAGTGGCACATGCCTGTAATCGCTGCACTTGGGAGTCAGAGGCAGGCGGATTTCTGAGTTCGAGGCCAGCCTTTGCTGCAGAGTGAGTTACAGGACAGCCAGTGCTCTAGAGAGAGAGAAACCCCATCTCACAGACAGGGAAGAAAGGAAAAAGAAGGAAATTAAAGACTTCCTAGAATTCAATAAAATTGACTGCACAGCATACCCTACATTTGGGACACAATGAAAGCAATACTACCAAGAAACTTCATAGCACTAAGAAAAACATAAAAACAAAATATTGAAGACACCTCATACCAGGAAACTAACAGCATACTTGAGAGCTATAGAACAAAAGGAAGCAAGCACACCCAATAAGAATAGACTGCAAGAAATAATCAAACAGAGGGCTAAAATAAATGAAATAGAACCAAAGAGAACATTATAAACAATCAATGAAACAGACTTTGTTCTTTGAGAAAATCAAGAAGAGGGACAAACCCTTATCCAAACTAACTCAGAGACAGAGGGAGAATATGTAAATTAACAAAGTCAGAAAAAAGAATGTAACAACAGACACTGAGGAACTCCAAAGAATAATTGTGTCATACTTTAAAAACATGTACACCATAAAATTTAAAATCTAGTATCCATGGATATTTTACCAAAGTTAAATCAATGTCACACAAACACACACACACACACACACACACACACACATGCACACACATCCACATACTCACGCATGCATATGCACAGACACATGCACAGGACACACCCACACAAAATTAAAAGGATTTATAACCTCTAAGATAATAGAACCATTAAAATTCTCAATCCAGACATGTTCCTTCTAGTTTCCACCTGTGCCCGGAGAGGTTCCAGGGCTCTGGCTCCCCACCCACTCATACAACACCCAGAGTAAGCTTGACTTCCCAGGGGGTTGGAAACAGCAGGAGCAGGATCTCAGGATTTCAGAGGCAGCTTGACTCCAGGGAGTTCTGACACAACCAGGCTCATAGGAGGGACAGGCTCCAACCAGACACAGCAAGGGCAGTTAGCACTAGAGATAAACAGATGGTGATAGGCAAACACAAAAACAGAAGCAACAGAAACCAATGCTACTTGGCAACATCAGAACACAGTTCTCCCACCACACCAAGCCCTGGATACACCAACACACCTAAAAAGCAAGATTCAGATCTACAATCACATCTCATGAAAATGATAGAGGACTTTAAGAAGGACATAAACAACTCCCTTAAAGAAATACAGGGAAACAACAGGTAAAGGAATTGAACAAAACTGTCCTGATCTAAAAATGAAATAGAAACATTAAAGAAAACACAAAGGGAAACAAACCTGGAGATGGAAAACCTAGGAAAGAGATCAGGAGTCACAGATGCAAACATCAGCAACAGAATACAAGAGATAGAAGACAGAATCTCAGGCAAAGAAAATATCATAGAAGACATTGACACAGCAGTCAAAGAAAAAAGGAAAAAGCTCCTAACTCAGAAGATTCAAGAGATTCAGGCCACAATGAAAATACCAAACCTAAGAATCATAGGTATAGAAGAGAGGAAAGAATTTCAACTCAAATGGCTAGTGAGAATCTTCAATAAAATTATAAAAGAAAACTTCCCAAACCTAAAGAAAGAGATGCTCATAAACATACAAGAAGCTTACAGAACACCAAACAGATGGGAACAGAAAAGAAATTCCTTCTGTCACATAATAATTAAAACACCAAATGCACAGCATGAATAAAGAATATGAAAAGCTATAAGGAAAAAAAAGATCAAGTAACATATAAAGGCAGACCTATAAGAAGTACACCAGACTTCTCACCAGAGACTCTAAAAGCCAGAAGATCCTGGGTAGATGTCATATAGACCCTAAGAGAACTAAAATGCTGGCCCAGGCTACTATACCCAGCAAAACTCTCAAGTACCATAGATAAAGAAACCAAGATATTCCATGACAAAACTAAATTTAAACAATATCTTTTCACCAATCCAGCCCTACAGAGGATAATAGAAGAAAAACACCAACATAAGGAAGGAAATTACACCACAAAAAAGCAAGAAATTAATCTTCTCACAACAAACCCAAAAGAAGAGAACCACATAAGCATAATTACACCTCTAGCACCAAATTAACAAGAAGCAACGATCATTGGTTGTTAATATCTCTCAACATCAATGGACTCAATTTCCCAATATAAAGACATAGACTAACAGACTGAATATGCAAATAGGACCCAGCATTTGGCTGCATACAGGAGACACACTTCAGTGATGAAGACAGACACTACCACAAAGTAAAAGGCTGGAAAAAAAAATCCCAAGCAAATGGTTTCTAGAAACAAGCTGGAGTAGCAATTCTAGTATCCGATAAAATAGAGTTTCAACTGAAAGGTATAAAAAAGATGGGGAAGGAGACTACATACTCATCAAAGGAAAAAAATGACCAAGATGAACTCTCAATTCTGAACACCTATGCCCCAAATGCAGGGGTACCCACATGTGTTAAAAAAAAAAAAAAGTTACTGAAGCTCAAAGTACACACTGAACCTCATATAATAATAGTGAGAGACTTCAACACCCCACTCTCACCAATGAGCAGATCATAGAGACAGAAATCAAACAGAGACACAGTGAAACTAACAGAAGTTATGAACCAAGTACATTTTTTAAAAAGAATTTATTTATTTATTTTATGCATATGAGTACACTATAGTTGTCTTCAGCATACCAGATGAGGGCATTGTATCCCATTACAGATGGTTATAAGACATCATGTGGTTGCTGGGAATTGAAGTCAGGACATCTGGAAGAGCAGTCAGTGCTCTCAACCACCGAACCATCTCTCCAGCCCAAACCAAGTACATTTAACAGATATCTACAGAACATTTCACTCTAAACAATAGAATATACTTTCTTCTCAACCCGTAGCCTCGCTTCAGCTGTGCTCCAGCTCAGCAAGCAGCCTCACTTCAGCCACACAGCTCTGGGTTTAGAATCAAGTCTATACATCTCTCTGTGACTAAGAAAAGCCACTGATGCACAGAATATGTCAGGGTTGTCCCTGCAGGCAGGCCCAGAGAAGTCAATGTGTGAAAGGGATTATAACACTCCCTCCTGCTACTTAGGAAAGTTGCTGAGGCCAAGGCATGTGGCTTTACCCAGAGAGGCCACTGGGTAAAGCTGTGAAGGTGAGGCCTGGATTAGTTGGAACCCTAGGACACTAGAGCTGCCAGGGCCGTGGCACACCTACTGAGGAAAGCCACCAACATGAGGTGGAACTAGCTCCAGAGAAAAAAAGTGTGTTGCCATCACTAAAGCTGAAAAGAGTTGGAGATCTGTTGGGAGCCATAATGGGAAAAGCTAATAATTAGCAGGTGATCATCCTGAAATGCTTGCCTCAGATTATAATCTGCGACAGGTGCGCCACATTCAGCAAGGCTGTGTGGAGATATTTTAGGAAAAATCCCTGCTATTGATATGCTTTTCCTATTATTATTATTTATTATTATTATATAAACAAGTACAATCTAGCAATAGCACACCCCTTTGGAGCAGATCTCTGCAGACCCAAGAAGATGTACTGTCTCGTAGTGATGCTATATAGACAAATAGACGACTTCTTAAGTCTTAATGATGATCCTATAAGAATTCCTAAAATTATATCAATGATCATTTAGCTCTTTTATAGTGGGACTGCTATTAAGTCCCTTTCTGACAATCAATACTGCTCTGAGAACTCTGCCAGTCTCCCAAGTGTCATCAGTTAACAGCTCTTAGATAGTAACCAGACTTCTCCTGCTCAGAGAACATTCCAATGTGGTTGTTAAACAATTAACCAAGGGTCACTAAAAGGGAACTCACGATTTATTATAGGTGCTAGGACAGAAGAGAAAATATTGCTTGGGTTTATCTATACAAAACTTCACTAATTTCTTTAGTTATAGTTTTAAACCTTCGATGAACCTGTGGAGCTAGAAAGGTGATGGATGTTTAGTCAGATAATTACTCCTAATGGATATGCATGTAAACATTTTCTGTTGTAAACTTCTATTTCAATTTATGATTTGGATTTTGGTGTGAACTTGTGATGAACTTTGTAAATGTGATCATGTACTCTGAATGAGGTATAAGACAAAGGGACTTTCGTTAGCAGCCCCGCTTTTTCCTCCTCTCTTCTCTACTCTTCTCTCCGCTCCTCTCTCTTCTCTCCCTCTTCTGTCTTCCCTGCTTAGAATCTCTCCATTTAGGACCTTTCCACTTTTTCTCTTAGATAGCTTTCATAGGAAACTTTTTTCACTTAGTAATAAACTGTGATAACTTCTTTAAGTGTCCTTTTCTTCCTGCACCTCAAACTAACAGATGTAAGTTAGAGCCTGGCAGCCTGCAGAGAGGGTACAGAGGCCATTTGCCTAATCCTCTGCTGTCCCTGGCTGAGGCCAGAAATGGCACTTTCTGGAGGATACCAGAGGGCGGGCCAGCTACAGTAGCCTAACCCTAAGTCTTACCCCCTGCCTACGTTCTTCCCATTCCCCGGGGGCTGCCACAAGAAGAACCTACCCACTGGAGGAGACAAAAGAAGATCACCTTCTCCTCCCACCGTGCTGGGCCAAGGCTCCCGGGAGAGATCTGAAGAGCATCACACATGGAGATGCAGAGTTTGGAGTTTGCCAAACTGGTTGTTTGGTCTTGCTTTGGTTCACTATTTCTGCACTTTGCTCCCATCCCTATAGTTTAGAACACTAATGTATGTCCTGTGCTATTATATGTTGG
>JAJTUV010004274.1:0-24107 GCA_021653895.1 Mastomys natalensis
GTATGTTTTCAAGAATTACCATTTGGTATTGGATAATCAATTGGTGTGATCCTTCTTGGTGAAAACTATTTTTTCCACTCTTAGCATTCCTTAGTTGCCGGAAGTTTTTTTTTTTTTTTTTTTTTTTTTTTTTTTTTTTTTTTTTTTTTTGTGAAGGCTTAACGGCTCCTTGGCTTTCCTTAATCCACTTTGGCATGACCACTGGTGTCGTCCTTATTCAGTTCACATTTGGGCAGTCATATTGGTGAGACTTTATATGTGTAGTTCCTGATACTAGTAGGAGACTCAGTCTCATAGCAAACTCCCCAATCCTCTTCCTTGTAGAATCTTTCTGCCCCCTCTTCCACAATGTTCTGTTAAGGCTTTGGCACAGAAGTGTTTTGTAGATGTATATAATGAGACTGAACTCCACAATGTTGGATTTTGATTGGTTGTGGTTTTCTGCAGTGGTCTTCATTTATTGCAAAGAGAACTTTCCTGAATAAGTGGGTAAAGAAAGACTACACTTATCTGTGGTTATGGGGACAAATCTATATAGCTAGTTTTCTGGGATCATGCTATTGAGTAAATTGGAAGTTAGAGATTTGCCTTCAGTAACCATGAGTTTACTAGCATGGAGTAGATAGTTAGGTGTCTAGCACCAGGCATAGTTTCCCTCATGATGTGAAATGCAAACTTGACAAATGTCACTGTATATCATGGAGCCATCTGCTGATCTTGTTTTCCCTTCAATTGTGAAAAGTATGGATGGTCCCATATTAATTGGTATAGTTATATATTGTTTGTATGTGGGAGTGGGTAGGATATGGGATGTAACGTACTCCTATTAAGTGGAAGATTCAGAAATGGAGTAGAATATAGCATCAGACATCTTCAAGTGCAGGGACAAGACTACAAAATATCTGATGTTATTTTGTCTTTCCTCATCCGTCAGTCCTGAGCTACTTCAGGATTGCAAGATTGTTTGTATTGAAGGACACTCAAGGGAATACATTTGTGGGACATAACATACAACATAATCCATGAATTCTTCCCTCAACAGCACAGGGCCTTTCAGCCATGCATATGCCACTTTGTCACTAGCCTGTTAAAATAGCTGTAAGAGGGGACTTTGAGAGTAAAGTCACTGCTCGTTCTATTGCCCTCTAAAATGCAGGAAATATTCTCTTTCTGTGCTGTGTGTGTGTGTGTGTGTGTGTGTGTGCGTGCGTATGTAGGCCAGAGAAGGATGTAGTGTGTCCTACTATTTCACTCTTCATCTTATCCTCAGTGCCAAGATATGGAACTAGCCTGGCAGCTAACAATCCTTCTATCTTTGCCCTC
The DNA here is from genome assembly GCA_021653895.1 of Mastomys natalensis. Taxonomy (NCBI): domain Eukaryota; kingdom Metazoa; phylum Chordata; class Mammalia; order Rodentia; family Muridae; genus Mastomys; species Mastomys natalensis. The sequence goes on from JAJTUV010004274.1 coordinate 1,324, forward strand.
ACAGCAGTGGGGTTACAGGTATGAGTAGCCACACCTGGATTTTTATGTGTGTATTGGGGATTCAAAATCAGTGTAAAACAAGCACTCATGCACGAAACCATGGCCCTAGTCATTTATCTCTTTCTCTGTCTCTGTCTCTGTCTCTCTCTCTCTCTCTCTTGAAGTTTTGATTCTATCCTTTCATTGATACCTTACTACTCTGGTTCTACTTTGGGTCTTGTTAACCTGTCTCATGACAGGGATTGTCCTTCCTAGTTTTTGTTTGAGTATCTGCATTAGAAGGTAGAAACATAGAGTAAGTTTGTTGGGTAGGTGTTGGGTCTGTTTTGTTCTAGAACAAAGGGAAGTAAATTTGGTCTTGGGTGAGAACATGCCCAGGACTAGAGCATAATTATGCACCGTGGATATTTAATATGTGAAGTGGAGGAAGAGGAGTAGAAGGAGGACCCTTAAAAGGACTCTGAAACACAGGGACTTCCTGAGTTTTCAAGTGCAGCATCTCTATCTAGAATCTCTTGATAGACTCTCCAAGGCTGCCAATATTTTTTCCCTGGCTGGATCAGTATTAGATGACCTCAGAGAATCTAAGTCACTTGCTTAAGGCACCCATCCTCTCCTTTTTTTCATGGAGAAATGCCTTTCCCCACTTCCTATCTGAGGGGAGAAGGAATTTATAACAGGCAAAAATAAAGTTGCATGTGTTGCAGACTGTATACTGGAGAAAAAGTTGGGAGGGCAGACATTTACTAAGGGATTACTGGATTCTAGGCATGGAGATGTCTGTCCATCTCTACTCATTTAATCTTTGTGTAGTCATACACATGCTGCTTTCTATTCAGCATTTGAGAACACACAATTTCCAGTATGTACTGGTTATCTAAATAGTGAACTCATTATAAGCCAATTTTGTCCAGCAGGTGACATAAAACTAGCATATATTAATTTCTCTTCATGTACCAAAACCAAAATAAGCAATTTAAGTATACTAATTCTGTGATTTTTCTAAGTAAAATCTATGTGACTAGAACACTTGAGTGACATTTTTCCCTTAAAAATGCATTTGTTAGTAATGTTTGGCTGTGTGGTGGGGTGCACATGCAAAAGCATTATAAGGAAGTCAGAGGTCACTTTCTGAGAATCGGTTCTCTACTTCTACCTTGTAGGCCCTGTTGTTAAACTGAACCATTTCACTGGCCCCGTTTTACGTGTCTCTTTGGTTAGTGTGTGGACACTTGGTAAGAGATAGAGAATTTTACAATGATGTATTTATAACAAAATTTTAAGCCCTTGTAACTCAAATTTCTCAAACACTTGATAATATTAAAATTTCAGTTCTGAAGCAACTACATTAAAATATTTGTATGTGTGTATTGGGGATTTTTAAATTGCACTGAGGATAAGATGAAGAGTGAAATAGTAGGACACCCTACAGCCTTCTCTGGCCTACATACACACACACACACTACATGTAGCATATATTAATTATAAAACTAATGGGTTTCTTTATGGTATTTTTGTTTTTCTTTTTCTAATTAAAGATATTTATTTATTTATTTATTTATTCATTTATTTATTTATTTATTTATTTAATGAGTACACCATAGCTGTCTTCAGATATACCAGAAGAGGGCATCAGATCCCATTATGGATGGTTGTGAGTCACCATGTGATTGCTGGGAATTGAACTCAGGATCTTTGGAAGAGCAATCAGTGCTTTTAACCACTGAGCTATCTCTCCAGCCCTCTTTACGGTATTTTCATTCATATATATATAAAACATGTCTTGATCGTATTCATTATCCTCTCTTGTGCCCCTTCTATCCCCATTTGTAATACCCTCTTCTGACCTTCTTGGGGATCAGATACACACATGGTACAATTAGATATATGCAGGCAAAGCACTCATACACATCAAAAATAAAAATAAATAAATCTTAAAAAGGAAATGCAAAAAAAGAAACGCATGCAAAGACTGTATCTTGTATTTAATTGGCTGTCACAAACTGACATTTACAAGCCTTTTCTTCTGCATTATGATGACTAATAATCATTATATTTTAATTCTGCCTACTGTGTTGTCATTTATTAATACTTATTCATAGATCCATTGATTGAAGGCTTTGGGAATTTGCCATGAGACTGTGTCTTTTGTAGTATCAGAAGCTACACTCATAAATTCTCACCAAAGTGACTGTCCAAATGTGAACTAAACAAGGATGACCCCAGTGAACATGCCTAACTGGACTGGGAAAAGCTCACAAGGCCCATATACAAACTACTGGTGGCAAAGGAATGCTGTGGGTGCCACAACCATGAGTGGATAATTTTGGCGACTATCTTTACTCATTAATGTAGTTTCTTATCTCTTGTCTGGCAGCTTCATTTCTCTCAAATGTTTGGATGAGTCACAGTTTTGTACTGCAATGCCAACAAAAGGGAGCTCTGCCAATTTAGAACTCTGAGTGGTTTAGACCTTGCCCTTGGAAGCATCCACAGGATCTTCCTAATGGAAATTCACAATGATAGCGGAGTGGAGTAGACAGAAAAGACCATGAGTTTGGGCTTTAATCCCAGATGAGCAGCTCTGGATTTCTGTAACCTTTAGGCCACTTACAAATGCAATGAACCTCAGTTGCCATGGAGACTCGTCAGTGCAATGTGAACTGCTATTCCTTCCTCTCTGAGTAGTAATTGTTGGATGTCATCCAGGCAAAGTACTAATTCCTAGTGGTTGAATGCTCTTGGCTCTTAAAATTGGGCTCTATAACTCTCAAAAATTTGTAGCATGACAAACAGCAGTCGTTAGATGAGTGACAATTCCTCTACCTAATCCTGAGTAGTCACCAACAACTAAGATTTAAGAGTAGGTTAAGAAGTTTACACATGCATATTTCTACATATTTTTGTGTTGCACATGTTTATGTAAAGTATGTATATAAATATGTAAATTTGTATTATCTTATTATCTAGTTAATTATCTGCCATCTACTGTATAAGTTTTGTATGCATCCACCATCTCTCTCCTGTCTTTTTATCTATGTATCTAACATTTTTTTATTATTTGCCAGATATGTATCATCTATCATCTATGTATCATCTATGAACTATATTATCTATTTTCTAATTATGATCTATTCTATGACTCTTCACAAATTCATCACTCTATCACTATTACTCTATCTATCACTCTATCACTCTGTCACTCTATCACTCTATCTATCTATCTATCTATCTATCTATCTATCTATCTATCTATCACTTATCTATCTATGAATCTACCTATCTATTTTCTGTCTTATATCTGTCATTCATCTGCCTATCATGTATGTATGTGTGAATGTATGTATCTATCAACATCTACTTATCATCTATGTATGTATGTATGTACGTATGTATGTATGTATGTATATGTGCATATATGTATGTCTCTATCTATTATATCATCTCTTATCTATGTATTCATATTACTCATATAATCTATTGTTTATCCATCTATTCATCTACCCGTCCATCTGGGTAAGTTAATTGTCCTTTTCTTTTACTGAGTCTGAGACTTGGGTGGCTGTGTCTGAAACCACAGTGATTGACTATGGATATTTTATCTTTAGCACAGTCAGGATCAGTCCAGTCCCAATTTTTGAGTATTGAACTTCTAGCCACAGGACTCCCAGAAGCTGTTAACTCTAGTTTTGCTAATTTGACAATGAAGGTTTTACAAATAAATAACCAGAGGACACTTTGTGTCCAATAAGCTTTTCAGGGCAGCTCCGAGAGAACACAGGTTGAAATTGTGATCAGAGGGGGAATTATCTGATTTTTTTCTCCTTTTTCTGAAGCTTTTCATTTTGTTGAATCATCAGGCTGAAAGAATCAAATTGCTCTCCTGAAATTATTTCACATAATTGCTTGAAAATAGCTTTCACAAATGTTTACTGGCTATGAAAGGTACAATTTCTCTTTTGAAATCTCCCTTTGGTCTGGGTCTTTGCACTATGAGTCAGATGATGCTTGGCACTGCTGGCTGAGGGCATACTGTAAGGCTGTGGCTTAGTGTGCCTGTTTAATCAGACAGATAATTTCCTAATGACTCCAGGTAAGCATGGCTGTGCATTGAAGGCTGTGTTGTTCTGCAGACAAATGGCAAACATATACTTTTACAGCTAGAAAATAAGGATGATAATAACCAGACAGAAAGGAAGAAAATGGCCCATTCAGGGAAATAATTTTTAAAAGCTTACTATAATTTGAATACATTTCTTTCTGTTTTTCTTCCTTGTAGCTTTTGTGTCTCAGCAGTGAAAATGTTTGCTACTTATCTCTTGGAGTACCAGGATCATGAAATGATCCCATACAACTATAGAATAGTCTGAACTTCCCACGGTTCAGTGACATAGAAGAGATGCCTAGAGGTCTTGGGGCCACATGCTGCTCCCAGCAGGCTTCCTACATGGCCACAAGCTGTTTTTCATATACTGCCTGCATGGCCACAAGCATCAACCTCTGGAGTACTTGCCTTTCTCACTTGTATGTGTGTCTAGGACAATTTGCTTTTGCATTTTCTTAGAGGATGGGACAGCAGCACACGCTGAGAAACACAAGGAATCACTGGTGGTGGTGGTGGTGGTGATGATGATGACCTCAATAAGAATAGTTGTTGCCATCAGCACTCTGATGTTATTCTCACAAAGAATGTGTGGCAGAATTGAGTAAGCTACAGTCATCATGGCTGTTGTTTATGTTTGTAAAGAAAGTTTTATTGAGACACAGCCATGTCAGTGGTCTATCTCTTGTCTATATCTACTTTCACACTATAGTAGTAATGTGGTAAGTGGTTCCTAGCAGTACATACGTGGTATAATTGTGTATAGAAGTGAATCCTAATTGTATGTCACTGTGTGCATACCTGTTCTGCTGTGGTGCACAGTCTTAGTTTCTTTTTATGTCATGGTGCTAGCATACTTGGAGAAGAACAATATGAGAAAGAAAGAGTCTGTTTTGGTTCCAGGAGATGGCCCACCATAGTGGGACAGCTTGAGGAGGCAGTTGGTCACATTGCACACAGGAAATAGAGATGAGTGGATTTGGCTCAGTTTGTTTTCTCCTATTTATTCAGTCCAAGACATCAACCTATGGGATAGTACCACCACCCAATTTTAGGGTGGTCCTTCTGACCTTATTTAAACAGACCAAGATAATATCTCCCAAGCATGTCCAGAGGTTAACCTAATCTAGATAATTCCTTATGGTTGTGCTAAAAGGCTTGTTTGCTGGTTGATTTTAGAGCCTATCAAGTTGACATCCAGTATTCACTATTCCATGTCCTGTCAAGAAGACGTTCAGTATTAACTATCACGTGTACTAAGCAGAATCAACTGTATATTTTTTCTGCCATCTTGCCTACAAACTTTAGCCTACTGGTTGTGAGTTAACTAATGGCTCTACTCCTTGCCTGCACAAAGCAAATACTGGATGCTAACAGTGAATTTCCTTGATAAGACTATGGTTAGGAAGAATGTGTATGTCTGATCGAGCTTCAGAAACTCTGTAATGGTGCAAAGGGTAGATGCCAGTATTTGGCAGAACAGTAAGTGGATTTAGAGTCTTACAAAGCCAAGTGATAGGCATTTAGTTTGGAGACTTTTAACAAGTTGGTCAGTTACCACTCTAGTCCTTAGTCATGAACTGGAAAGCTGAACATCATTCACAACATTGTTTTCCCTAACACTGCATATCTGTACCTCTCATCTGGAAGAATGTCAGATATTTAAGCTGGCACATTAAAGGGCAGACTCCTATATTAATGCACCCTCAATGTGTCCATTCTGTTTTGACCATTTAAAACAGCATGACAAAAGCTACTACTCCCTTTTCTCAAATGACTCTAGCTTGTGTCAAGTTGACATAAAACTAGTCAGAGCAAGCAGCAAGTGCTCTTAAACACTGAGCAATCTCTCCAGCCCAGAAATGCACTTCTTAAATGAGAATGTTTAAGGATGTGTGTGCCCAGGGATATACTTGCTAGCTGAGTGTGCTCAGGGACACACTCCTTACCTTAGTATGCCTGTCTTTAAAAGTGTGTTTTGGTATGAATATATTTGCTCTCTCTGCATAAAATCCCCATAGTTCCTTTGCTCAAGGGAACAGTGCTTTTGGGATAATTCCTACTTCTCACCTGCTGAAGATAATACTTCTACAATCTTTTATTTTCTGGTCATGTTCATTTTGATTTTGTACTCAACAAGGTGAGTCCATTGACTGAGGTTTCAAGTCTTTGGTAATATTTTATAGATTCCAGATTTGGAAACTATGGTCACTGGCATTGACTCTTTAAATCCATGTTGCGACTTAATCCTGAAGCAACAATAATAAGAGGCGTGAGCTTTTTAGTGGCAGTTGCATTATGAAGGCATTGATTATTCTGTGTTTAATGGGCTAGCACTCTAATGAAAGGGCTGTCTTGGAAAGGGCCTCTGCTAAGCTTCTATTTCTTCCAAACAGCATTTTCCCTTGCAGAAGAGTCTGTAGGAAACCACCTTAATGGGAGAAAGCAGCCAGTATCAGACACTAAACCTACAAGTAACCACCCTTCAGAACTATAAGAAATACTTTCTTTTTTGTTCTATTACTCCTCCCTTTTGGGGATATTATAGCGATACAAATAGACAAAGGCAGGTGTCTGAAAATACTATTTTTAAAATTCCTGCAGTAGGATCTTAACTTGCATTAGATTCTTACTTTAAAATTAAATTATACATGTGAATGTGCACATGTGCATATGTGTGTGTATGTGTGTGTGTGTCTGTGTGTATACAACTTATGTGAGTTAGTTCTCTTGTTCCACTTTATAGGTTCCAGGGATTAAACTCAGATTAGCATTACTTGGTGGCAAGTTCTTTTATTTAGAGCTGTCTCTGGTTCCTACAAATGAACAGTTTAGAAGAAGAGATAAATACGAGTCCTAGTTAGCTACAGTTGCCAACTTGACATAGCCCAGAGTCATTTGAGGGAGTCTCAACTGGGGGTCTGCCCAGAACAGATTAGCCTGTGGCTATGTCTGTGAAGAGTTGTCTTGATAAATGATTGATGGCCCAGCTCACTCTGGGCAGAGCCATCCCTAGACAGGTGTTCCTAGGTGTATAAAAGAGATCACTGAGCAGAGAACAAGCCAGTAACCTTCAGTGTGGTTTCAGTCTCTGTTCCTGCCATAACCTGCCTCAATGATGGACTGTTACCTGGAAAGTATATGTGAAATGAACCCTTCCCTTACCCCCAAGTTGCTTTTGGTCACAGTATTTATCACAGCAACAGAGAGCAAACGAAGACACTACACAAGGGCTATTTTGCTTGATGTTTATGGAACAAGAGAGATTTTAAAACTAAAAAGACTCCTTTGGAGGATGATGTTTTTCTAGATAATTAAAGTATCTGACCAGTACCAGTTTAAAGAGAGAAAAAAAATACACAAGGGCAGGAAAGAGCTCCACAGGAGAGTGGCTCTATTTTGTTTGGTTCATACTTTTAAATCGGAGAAAAAACAGGTCAGCTGAAGGCCCCATGCATGTGTGGCAATTCCCAGGCAATATGATCATACCTTATGGAACTTCCTACCTCCCCATATTGCAACTAAGGTATGGATTTCATAGTCTTTTGGGCTTATATTTGCAAAGAAAAATTATAAGTAATTTTCCCTACTCATAATGCAAACTTTACTAGTCCTTAAAATCAGTTGTTATTTGTGTGTGTGTACATATAGATACTTTTGTATGTGTGTTCTTGCATGTGGAGGACAGAGGGGACAGAGGCGGACATCGGATGGCCAAATGCTCTCCATCTTAGTTTTTGAGTAAAAGTATCTCATTGCACCTGGAGCTCATCAGTTTCGATACATTGATTGGCTAGTGTGCTCCAGGCATTCATTTGTCTCTACTTCCCCAAGGAGTCTAGTCTAGTCCCCAAGCTTTTTGTCCTGATGTCGGTCACAGCACCTAACATTTTTTTTCCTGTGGGTGCTGTGGATTCAAATTCAGGTTCCTGTGCTTGTACCCTGAGTAACTTTTCCCACTGTGTCATATTCCCAGCCTGTAGTTACCTTTTTGGAATGGAATAAAGGACCAATGAGATAATTTTATTTTTCCTCTCTATATTCTTTTCTTTTCCTTTCCTTTCTTTTCTTTTCATTTCTTAAATTGAGATGGCTTCTGGCTTCATAGCTCATATAGATTTCAGAGTCACACTTATCCTGACTAGGATTACAGGTGTGTACTACCACATGTGGCTATTGATATTATTTTAATTTGGCTCCACCCAAAGGAGTGGGTATGTTGATTAGCTTGATATATGTGTGTACTAAAGCACCATGTCATATACCTTACATACATAGTTTTAAAATTGTCTCAATACTATTTATGGAATTCAACATGATAGCTGAATCTGCATGAAATGGTTACATCAAAGTAATTAGTAATGTTCCCTAAACATTATTATTTCTTTGTATCAAGAACCTTCAAACTTGCCTCTATTAGTTCCTTATAAATTATTTAATGCTTTTTTATCCCAGACTTTTGTTGCTTTGCTATGAATATAGTGGAGCATGTGTCCTTATGATATTATGGAACATCTTTTGGGTATATGTTTAAGAGGTATAGTAGGGTCTTGAGGTATAAGTATTTCCAATTTTCTGAGTAACCGTTAGACCGATTTCCAGAGTGGTTGTACCAGTTTGCAGTCCCACCAGCAATGGAGGAATGTTCTCTTTCTCCACATCCTTGCCAGCATCTGCTGTCACTTGAGTTTTGATCTTAGCCATTCTGATTGGCGTAAGGTGGAATCTCAGGGTCGTTTTGATTTGCATTTCCCTGAAGACTAAGGCTGTTGAACATTTCAAGTGCTTCTCGGCCATTGAGATTCCTCTGTTGAGAATTCTCTGTTTAGCTCTGTGCTATCTTTAAAAATTGGGTTATTTTGTTTTGTTGTAGAGTCTAACTTCTTGGGTTCTTTATATAGTTCAGATATTAGCCCCTGTCAGATGGAGGGTTAGTGAAGACTTTTTTCCCAATCTGTAGGTTGCTGTTTTGTCCTATTGTCAGTGTCCTTTCCTTTACAGAAACTTTTCCGTTTCAAGAGGTCCCGTTATCAATTGTTGATGTTAGAGCCTGAGACATTGATGTTCTGTTCATGAAAATTTCTCCTATGCCAATGAGTTTGAGGCTGTTTCCCACTTTCTCTTCTATAAGATTCAGTGTGTCTTGTTTTATGTTGAGGTCCATGATCCACTTGAACTTCAGCTTTGTTCAGGTGACAGATGTGGAGTTTGCTTTCCAACATGCACATAGGGCATTGCCTATAACTGCAGCTTCAGAGGCCTGATACCATCTTTTGGCCTTCGTAGGCACCTACATACACATGGTGCATATACATACACTCAGACAGATGCACATTCGTGTAGATAAATAAATCTTACTTTTAAAAAACAAGGCTCTCTATGATATACAACTCTTCAGGGTTTGGCACGTGTGTAAGTTGGGGCATCTGCCACCATACCTTCTAAATTCTGACATTTTCTAAAACTGTTTTCCCCCTTTTATTCAGCTTCTTTCCCAATTTATGGCAATCACTGATAGATTTTCTATTCTTTCAAGTCAACCTTTTCTAGAATGTCAGATCCTTGGGGTTGAGCCATAAGTAGACTTGTAGATCTCGGGTTTCACTCAGCACTATACCTTTGGTGTCTACCCTGGTCCTTACCTGTATCAGTAGTGATACTTTTTGTGCCTGCATATCACTTCATTACCTGGATGCAATCTGAAAAACTGGAGTCACTCACAGCTTGTGATGGACAGGAATCAGATGACTACAAATAATGTGTATACATAGTTTTTATTTAATGTGTTTATCTCTTTTTGGAAAATACTTGAGTGGCTTTGTGGGTCATATGGAAAAGTTTGTCTATTCATTTATTTAACTTCATAAAAAACTACCAAACTGTTTTATAAAGTGGTCATTTCATTTCAGATTCTGCGTGTCAGCAATATATGAGTGCTCAAGTCTGTTATATCCTTCCCAGAATTGGGTACTGTCAGTTAAACAAATTAGCCAATGTATTGTTGAACAGTGGTATTTCACTGTGGTTTATTTTTTATTTTCCTGGTTACTAAGAATCTTTAGCCTGTTTTAGGTACTTTTTCTCCCCTTCACAAATAAAATTTGTTACATTATTAATCGATTTAATCAATCAACTTTCAGGGGTCAGTTCTCTCATTCCACCATGGGGGTTCTGAGGACAAAAGTCAGGTCATCTGGATTGGGAATAAACATTACCTATTGAACCATCTTGCCGGCCCCTGCTTGTTTTCTTTTGAAGAAGTTTTGAATGTTCTTTATACAGTCTGGAACATGTCCTTTGTCAGTTTGCTACTTGCAAACATTTGCTTTTTGTGTCTGAGGCTTTCCATGTCTTCTCTTTGTGGCAGCCCTTCCATGTTATATAAAAATGAAGTGACCCATATTAGCTCTTGCTGGTTCTGCTCTGAGAAGATTGCTGGTGACGTTGAATATGACAGAGTTTATTTTGTGCTTCTGTTTCCTAGTCTATAAAACCACCGTGTGGGATGAGAGTGTTTATGAGATTCTTTTCAACCATAATAGTCAGTGATTTTGAGAGCTCAGGCGAGTTCACTGAGCTAATGAACAGCAAAGAACTCGAGCTGCCTCCCACCTTGCTGTCTTCATTTGCTATAGAACTCTCTCCTCTTTGTAAAACCCACGTGTTTATTAGGGAGTACGTTTCCATGGCTCAAAATTCAAACAGGATAAAAGGTTCCTATTTGGAAAAAAACCCAACATGTCTTTTACCTGTTATTATTTCTTTTTCTCCTTTCTGAAGCCTTTGAAAACATCTGCAAGAGAGGGTTGTTAGCATTGTGTACATATGGGCATTTTCTTTCTCCATTTTTGTAAAGTGAATTATATACCATAGCTTCCTCTTCTGAGAGAAATGCAAATTATAGCCATATCAGGATACAGGTCGTTTCTCAGTATTAAGCTTTTTGAGGTGGGCACTAAAAACTACTTACTTGCTATAGAACTCTCCCCACTTTGTAAAACCTAAGTGTTTATTAGGGAGTATATTTCTATGATTGACAATTCAAACAGGATAGAAGGTTTCTATAAATCTGGATTTTCTACTCACAATCTTTCTGTATACCCCTCTCTAGTTGACTTGCTGATATTATATGGGCATGAACAATGCAATTGTTAGAAGAATTCACTTTGCAACATGAGGCAATTTTCTTGTACCTTGATGTGCATCTTTTGTATTTTCTCATTCTTCTTTCCCCTGATAAATTCTGCCAAGTGGGTGAATTCATCTGTCTTTTAATCTTTCTTGAATTTGGATCCTAATTGCCACACAGTTCCCTGGAGTTAAAAGATTTTTTTCTGTGCTGTGTTTTAGTTCTTTGTACATATTCACATATATTTAAATGTATTCAAAAGTTACTTTGGGGCCAACATCAGTTATCAGGCCTGTGTACCTAAGAGCCTTTACTGATGAGCCATCTTTTTTTGCCCCAGAGTAATTTTCAAATACATTTAAATACATGATATATATATATGACTGTGGAAAGAGGGAAACAAGTCATAAGTTTTCTCTAAGCTCTACACATGCACCGTGGTGCATGCACAACCACTATTGTATACATATACACATGCTAACAATAAAAATTAAAAATAGAGTATTATCATGGTATATAGTATGAAACCAAACACATTATTCCAGAAAGCAATCCACTTGTCTCAACAAAATTGAATAACGTATCTTTTTCTTTTCATCTGAGTTCTTACTACAAAGATATACTAAATTTCATGATCTAGGATATTCTACTTTTTAATTTTCTACTCTATTCTGTTGACCTTCCTTTGGACACAGGCTAAATGCTCACATTTTTCCCTTTCTTTGTGTGTATGTGCTCTCTTAGTACGTGCTCAGAGTATTTACCTGAGCACATAGATGTGGAGGATTGCTCCAGGTTCTCTAGCTGAATACTGTGTTCACTGATTTAGCTAGACTGCTTGGTCAGAAAGCCCAGGGATCCTCCTGTCACTGCCTCCTCAGGCATAAAATTATATGAAGATGAACTTTGGTCTATGTTTCATGTGTGGAACCATCTCTGCAACCCTGCTCTGTGTTTCCGTACCTTACATGGAGTGCTGCCTCAGTACCGTTTTTCTTTCTTCTCATTTCTCCTAACATATTTCCTAAAAAATTCACAGCATCTGGAAATGCTGAAAGAATTTTACAGTATCACCTAGATTCTTCCATTAACATTTATTAGCTATGCTAGCTCTCCAACTGTTTATCCTTTTATTTCTATATGGATCCATCTTAGTTTTGATGTTTCTCAGAGTAAATTGAACACAACAATTTCTCCTAAATAATTCAGCTCTCACGTCATTAACTAGTGCTTAGTACTTATTTATAGTATTTTTTATTTTGAGCTAACCTTAATAGAGAATGAAATTGCATATCCAGTTGTTTTATGCCACAGGAGTCATTGTGCAAGTCAAGTTCTTAGCAAGATAGACTGCTGCTGCCATTTATTTGATTTTTACTGATTTACATCTCTTTATTCTACTAATTTTTTTTTTTTAAAAACTAGCTCCCATGAAATAAAGAACTAAATTTAAAATAGTATTTTTATTTATTCTTTGGAAATTTCATTCGTTTATTCTTCGAGCAAGGCTACCCTCCCAAACAGTGTCAACTGATGGATACTATCAGGTGATCAAATATGTGAGACTGTGGAGGACATTGCTTATTCAAACCACAGTATCCATCCACCATTACTTCCTTCCAACTCCTCTGAACAAACTATTGATTTTTGCATTCATCTACGCATTTGTAATTTTTGTTGTACTTCTGAGTTACTCTTATTGGGAAATGGACATTTTTCTATGATGTCAAGGAATCCAGAATGTTCCTTGGACTCAGAGTTTAATGTATGTAATATGTAGCTTTTGTTTTCCAATCAATTGTAGTGGCTGTTGCATACAACTTCTTTGCTGACTGGAGAAGTGACTCAACCCATAACAAGCCTTCCATGTAAACATGAAAAACTGAGTTTGAGCCCTAGTCCCCACATGCAGTCCCCAGCTGTGTGTATCTAATATCAGCACTGGGGAGGTGGACCCAAGCAACTCCCTGGGGCTCACTGGCCAAACAGTCCAACCTAATTGGGGAGCTCCATGCTAATGCAAAATACTATCTCAAAAGAGTAAGGTAAATGCATCCTGAGGAGCAGCCATTGAGGATGTTCTCACAACACTCACATGCAATCCCCCTGCCCCAGTTCATGTGTACCTGCATGCATGTGTGTACACACACGTGCACACATACACACAAACATGCATATAGATGAAATACACACATGAAAAATTAAAATTTCTTTGTCAGTACTTATATTACATTCTTCCAACAGCCACAGACAAATCGATGATTGCAAATATGGGTTGTCCTCGATAATTTTAGTTTGGGGATAATTTCAGTTTTCCTACTTGTGGGAATTTATTGTGGGTAGGAATCACCTTCTGTTACCTGTTTAACCTTTATTTGGATGCTTGGAAACAAATGATCCCAGTGATTACTTCTTGCCCTGTTCATTGTCATTGAAACACATGGTTTTGTTTGCTTTCTGTAAAACTCCAGCTGGTTCATGATCCCTGATGTGTTTGCTCTTAACTCTTTTCCTGAGTATACCCTGAGCCATCTCTGACAGTGTTTCCATTCACTTCATACTCTAGTCTGAGGTTCTAATGTCTTTTTGTTTTGTCCAAAATAAGTTTTAAAAGTTGTATTTTCTTTCTTCTACGAAGAAAAGGCTAGAGATTCCACATTTCTACTTCATGTGAAAATTGGGGTCCTACTCTGAAATGTACCACAAGTCAGTGCTTCACAACACTCAGGAACCCCATTGTTTTTGCCTGAGTATCTGTGTTTTTCATTACTTCTACCCAGAATGACAAACTTTTGGTTACACACATCACAATTATCTAGTGCAATAAAGAGGCTTCCGGGCTGGCCTTAATATCTGCAATCAGGGAATAAGATGCTTTTTTAAAAAAGTATTTAACACATCCTTAGTGATATCATGTTGGAATTGGGAACTTGGTCATCTAGATACTGAGATTGCCTGCTGATTTAACAGTATGTATGAACAGCACACTGACGGTGTGTTTGGTGTATGGCTGTGTCCATGTGGGTGCTGTACATGTGTATGTAAGCGTTTATGGAGTTCAAAGGTACACACTGGATATTTTTATTCTCCACTCTTTAAAATAAATTTTAAAATATTTTATTTTATTGTATTGTTGTTTTGCCTGCATGTGTATATGCTGAAAGTATGTGGGGTTCAGCTCCTGGACCTGGAGTTACAGATGGTTATGAGCCAGCATGTGGGTGCTGGGAATCCAACTCAGGTTTTCTGGAAGAACAGTCAGTGCTCTTACTGCTGAGCCATTGTTCCATCCCCCTGTAAGTAAGTAAGTAAGTAAGTAAGTAAGTATGTATGTATGTATGTATGTATGTATATTTATTAACAAAGTTTTTCACAGTACCTGGAGCTCAGGGATTTGGTTACACTGACTGGCCATTGAGCTCTAGTGATCTCTTTATCTTAGTCTCCCTATTGCTGAAATTACAGGTACCTGTCAAAGAATCCTCCTTTTTTATGTGGTGCTGGGGATCCAAAGTCAAGTCTCTTGCTTTTACTACAAGCACTTTACAGAATGGTAATGGATATCTAGTCTGATGAGTGATGCATTCAACATTTTGTCTGCTCTTCTGAGGTACACTCTTATTAATCCACAAGAGGGTTAATATCATCAATGTGTTTTATCTGTGAGTGTATACACACATGTATACACACATACATAAGTATATATGCATACATACATACACACCTATGTGTATCAAAATGTTATCATGAGACCCATTATTTTGCATCATTAATATAAATTCCTGAAATGCTTTAAAAACTAAAAGGACTTTCAATAAAGATACTTTGCTTACTTCTCTTTAGAAATATTTGTCTGTTTTTAAAGCCCTCCCTAATTTTTTCTTTCTTTTTTTTTGTAAACTTTTCAGCCATTTAGTCCGTTGATCTGTGGGGAATGCTTTGCAAATCAATGAATTCCTAATAATTTTGTCATTGAAAAAATGTATTTGTGGCACTCTGTGTTTCATGTCCATATATTATTATGTATGACAGACATATAAAGGGGAACTAAACTTTCACCTTCTGTTTTCCTAGCCTAATTAAATCATTCAGTGCTTTCGCTTAGCTTCTGTAATCATAGCAGGTAGATGTTTTTTCTGCATGGTGAACAGGAGTTAATGAAGCAGAGGTTACATGCATGTACAGGTAGAGTATTGGCAAGAAGCAGAAGAAAATCTGTGGTATGAGTTTTCTTGAGAAGATATGAATATCTGTCTACTTAGCCCAGACAGGGGTATCCACAACAGACCAAAGGAAAGATCCCATCCAAGACTAGTTTAGTGAACCACTGAACTTACTTATAAGAGCATGGATGACTCAAAGATAACTATCACATAAAATAAACAAACAAACAAACAAACAACCTATAATGGCTGAGAACTCATGGAAACCTTATTATTGGAGTTCCCTGTGTGACTTGCAGTCCACGAGCCAGGACTGCATCTCTCCTCCCACCAGCAACTGTTACAGCTTATATAACTGGGGAGGACCTTATAATCCTTGTAAGTTTCATTTACTTTGTAGACCGTGTAAGTTTTGCTTGTATTTTGTGTCTTATGAACCTCCCTAATCCCTCAAGGAGAGAATGTTTCAATTGGAAGGAAATATCTAAACAATAAGTACCTAGTGCTGTCAAAACCCAAATGCATGGTAGCTTTTCTAGCTGTATATATAGTAGACATTTTAAAAAATAAAATGGAAGAGAAACAGTTTTAAAGGGTTGGGGATATGTGATTCAGTAGTAGAGTGATTGCCTAGCATGTTATAAGATCTTAAGATCAATTCCTACCCCTGAGGGGAATTTACCATGGTACTTTATTTAACCCATTGTATCCAAGTATTATTTCAACATTGATCATTACATTAAAATATTCTACACCTTTTCTTATAAAGTTTAAAAATAAGTGTGCTTAAAAAAATCCTATCTCAACTCAGAGTTGTCACATTTGGATGTAGCCACCTGTGGTTAGTGCCTACTACATAAGGTAGCACAGTTATAGAAACCATACGCAATAGCTATTGTTCTTACATACATACATACATACATTTATTTATTTATTTATTTATTTATTTATTTATTTATTTTGAGGTAGGATTTTATGTTGCCTAGGCGGGCCTTGAACTTTCTGTGGAGTTAAGGCTAGTAGTGAAGTCTTGATACCCTTGCTTCCACCTTTCAAGTGCTGTGATTGTAGGCTTGTTCCATCTCACCTTGTTTTATGATGCTGTGGATTGAATGCAAGATTTCATGAATGCTAGGCAAGCACCTTACTAACTGAGCTACAGATCCAGCCCCTTGGTTAATTTTCTTTAATGCTGAACTTCTCAGGCACCCTACTAGTGACTGACATTTTGGGCAACCTTTTTGTTCCCAGTGGAGGCTGTCCTGTTGCTTTAGATCTGGGTTATTTAGCAAAGGCTCCTAGGTTGAAGGTTTGGTCCCTGATGTAGCAGTTTTCAGAGTGATGCAGGCTTTTTGAGTGTGACAGGATCTTTCATGTCCCAATTTTGTATGATCAAAGGAGCTGAAATGCTAGTCATTCACAATCATCAGAGGTTGACTTGGGTCAGTGGCTCTCAGGATTATGGCCTCAGGCTAAAGAAAATTTGTGATGTAGACTCAAGTACATATGCAAAGTGGAAGCAGGCATTATTAAAAATTACTACAAAAGTGGGAAATTGAGGTAAAGTGGGAGAAATCATATAGCTGGCAGGAGTTTTTAAGAAGGAAAACAGCCACTGAATTTCCGTTGTCTAAGGGAAACTGAACAATGGCTACTGGATTCTCTGGTGAGTCTGGTTAGCTCTCAGGGCTATTACGGGCAGAACACTCTATGTCTGTCTGCATACACAACCAGAGAGATGATTCTGTGTTGTTTATGTGTGGCTTAACCCAGATAGTGATGATTGAAGCCCCGTCTATCCATCTCTCACTCTGACTTTGATTCTCTGGTAACTGTCAGTTGCTTGGCAGCATTACCATCCTTCAAACTTGTAGGCATCTCAAATGCTATTAATTACACCAGCCTCTATTCATCCCTGCATTTACATGATAGGCTTGTAGTTTCACTATGGCGGAGTATTAACTCTGTCACAGCTACCAAACATGTTGCTTCTGTTTTTCTTGGTTCCTAATATTTACCTTGTTGTCTAAATAGTGGACTGGGATGATTTCTTAGCTAGAAGTTTATTGTTAGAAGCCATTCTTTCGTCTAGTCTGCCACACTTAGCTGCATTAGAAGCAAGAATATGTGAAAAGACAACAGTGCTTTCCAAATGTCTCTCAGGGATTTAGGGGGCAGCTAGCTTGCTATCACTCTCCCAGAGCCATGCCCTTCCTCTTACATGACCAGCATGGTTATCTCATACCCCACTATAGACCTTCTTTTTCATCTTTCTAGTGTTCCTTATCTTTATATGTTATCACAAATCTTCCTTTGAACTGCAACATCTTTTTCATTGAAAAATACGTGAGCAATTTGCAGTTTCACCATGCTCCTTTCCCCCTTAATACATAAAAAGACCTAGCTCCTGTCTCAAAGCTGGGGCTCATGTTGGGATCATGAGGATTCTGACCTCAGTGGGGCCATCCATGAATGGAGTCATCACTTAATTGGGTAATGGGAGGTAAGACGTATTTGCGAAAAGTAGGTCAGTAAGGATGTATCTTTCAAGGGCCTATTTTATTCTTGGCTTCTTTGTTATGTTATCTCCTTACAGAATAGAATGGTGACTAAGAGTGCTCTATTCACAGTAGACAGAAAATGGAGACAACAGATTTCTATCAACAGTAGAATGGATAAAAAAAGTGGTACATTTATACAAGGAATATTACTCAGTTGTTAAAAGTGAAATAATGAAATTCACAGGTAAATGGATTGAACTAGATAAAGATTGTCCCAATAGAGACATCCTAGATCCAGAAAGTATATATTCACTTATATGTAGATATCAGCTGTTATGTCAATGATAACCAAGCTACAATCCATAGCCCGAGAGCATTAGATATAGAGTAAGGGACTTGGGGCTTGGGGCAGGGAGCTCTCCCTAGAAAAGGGAAATGGAATATACAGTTATAGATAGATGAGGAGGGGAGACTGGAGAGGGAGGATCAAACAGGGATGGAAAGGAAATCAGGAGTGAAGGAGTGAATACAGGGAGAAACAGTTAACATTAAGGGT
The DNA here is from genome assembly GCA_021653895.1 of Mastomys natalensis. Taxonomy (NCBI): domain Eukaryota; kingdom Metazoa; phylum Chordata; class Mammalia; order Rodentia; family Muridae; genus Mastomys; species Mastomys natalensis. Next base: position 19,775 of record JAJTUV010004274.1, read on the forward strand.
TATTTGCAGGGTTTTATGGAAACCTAATACAGTAGAAACTCCTCAAATATATACATATAAGAAAGGAATCTAAATGGAATAACCAAATAATGGGGAAGACAAACCCTAAGAATATATCTCTTTTTCACCAAATGAAGCTTCCAGTGCCAGGAAAGGGTTACATCTAATCAAATTATTGGCCAAAGGGATCCTGTGGAAACCCTCAAACAACCCAGGCTTTTGCCAAGACTATTGGTGGCTCTCCACAAACTGACAGCAAGACCCTATTGCTGAATACCATAACCATATTACACAAAGAAGATAATCTGGTACCTACCTAGAGCCTTCACCCCCACTAACACTAGTTAGTAGTGGTACTGGAAGGCACTCTTCATGCTAGCAAAGGAGAAAGGTAAACACCAACCTAGCTACAAAACCTTGGACCTGTAAGCATGATATGCTTGCAAGATATGTTGGTATAATAGTGGCACAAAAACTTGTGGGAGTAACCAACCAATATCTGATTTGACTTAAGGCCCACTCCATTAGATGGAACCCATACCCAAAGCTGCTGGGTAGCCAAAAAATGTAAGACTAGATAGGCCTAGTGGAAAACCAAATACTATTGTTCTGCTAAAGGAACATAGCAATAAAATGATTCCTAATAGCATTCTACTATACTCATAGATCAATCCCTTGCTCAATCATCCTCAGAAACACTTCCCCTTGTAGCTGGTGAGAATAGAGATCCACAGCAGACATTATGAAGAGTGACTGAGAGACACCAGAAAGTGGAAAAATTAGCCCTAAATAGGATGTTTCCGTAAAGTCTTTCCTCTCAGGGATCAGGGAATTCAGTAGGGGAGGAGCCAGAAAGAGTATAAGAGCCAGAGATAATAGATGACACTAACAAAACAAGGCCTTCTAAGCACAACAAGACTGACGCACATATGAACTCATGAAGACCGAGGCAGCATGCACAGGGCCTGCAAGTGTCATATACCAGGTGGGGTCCTACAGGGGAAAGAAGAAGTGGACAAACATCTGCATCACTAACCCAGAAGCTATCTCCAATTGATAGCCACTTGCAAAAAAAATTAAGTTTTCTCTAAGAGATTCTCACTGGGGAAACAAACCACTCTTAAGGATAGGCCCCATGCCTCGAAGTAGATGGCCAGCACAAAATGAATTCAGTCACTTCTTTGGAGATATTTTTGTCTCATAATGTTGAGTTAGGGCTTTTAAATTTTATTATTATTATTATTTATGTCACAGCTCTTGTATGTATCTTATTGCTTCCAGCTTTTGGGTTTTATGGTATTTCTGTGTGTGAATGTGTATGTCTCTGAGACTATATGTGTTTCTTGAGCTTTTTCTTTGGCTCCTTTTCTTCTGTTTTTTTTTTTTTTTGTCCTATTCTCATTTGTTTGTTTTATCTCATTTTACTATTATTTCTTGTTTTCTAATGAGAGGAATTCAGGTTGTGGATCTGGATAGGAAGATATAGTCGGGAGGAACTGGGAGGAACTGGGAGGAACTGGGAGGAACTGGGAGGAACTGGGAGGAACTGGGAGGAACTGAAAGACTAGTAATCAGAGTATATCATATGAAAAAAATCTCATTTCAATAAAAGAAATTAGTAGTCATTATGATACAGTTATTTTCACTTTATTTTTATTATTGCTACATACATACTTTTTTTTAGTTCTTTGATAATTTCATACAATATATTTTGGTCACATTCATTTCCCCTCCCTCAACTCCTCCCAGGTCCTCCCTCCTTTTTACTCCTCAAACTTACTTATTTGATCCAGACATTTTGTTAAATAATAGCTTGAGAAGGAAAAATAATCAACTATTTTATATGAAATCCAAAATTGCAGTGTGAAATGTTTTAATTGTGTTATGTGCTGAATGTATTTGTTAGTATAGGTGCATGGTGAATGTCTTGCTTACATTATCCAGTGTTGACTGCAGAAAGAATATGTTGATAGAAGGAGCACCAGGGTACTTCCTGCAATATAGTAACAAACTTGTAACTTGAGGAACCCAAATATTCTCTTTAGATTGCAAAATAAGACATTTATTTATTTGTCCATTCATTTAACAATATTTACTGATAAACAGTTACAATGTATTTAGGCTGTGTACATGATTTAGTCTGTAATAGCAACAGTGAGGACCTGAATTTGGACATACAGCAACTGTGTAAAAAAGAAGGCATGGTGACAAGCACCAGTAACCTTAGTGCTGGCAAGGAGGGACAGAGACAAAAAAATATCTGAAGCTCATGTGCTTGCATATTCTCTCTCTCTCTCCTCTCTCTCTCTCTCTCTCTCTCTCTCTCTCTCTCTCTCTCTCCTCTCTCTCTCCCTCTGTCTCACATACACACACACAAAATGTATCCAACACTGTCAGGAACTAGAAGGACAGCAATAGAAAGCCATGGTAACAATCTATCTGAAAGTTATAGCTGAGAATCTAGAGGCCTTTATAGAGAATTTTGTAAGAATCAAGGAAAAATTCTCAGAACTAAAATTCAATAGAAAGGCTGGGAGATGGTTCAGTGCTGAAATCCTAAGGAACTGAGTTCAAATCCCCAGCATCCACATGAAAAGATAGGCATGTCTGCACACGTCTCTTATTCCTGAATTGGATTAGGAGAGATGATGACAGGTAGAACACAAGAATTTGCTGCTCATTTAGCTTCTGGTTCAGTGAGACAGAGAGTGATAGAAGAGAAAATGTAACGTCTGTCTCCTGTCTCTGCATTTGTGCATATAGGTGCATAATCCCTATATGTACACACCACACACACATACCACATCCCCATACATACACGCAAACCTCAATGTATTCAACTCCCCTGTGAGGACTTTGCTTTATTCTCTTGTTGGGGAGTACCCCTGTGTTTTTTTTTTTTTTTTTTTAAAACATGCCAAATTATTCTCAACTCCTTCATAGGGTGAGACCAAAGACAGCACAAGGGAGGGAATTCAGGTGCTTGCCAACTAAATTCTCATGACTGCAAGAATTGAAAAGCTGCAGAAACAGGTCCCCCTAGAAGCTGTACAAAGTCTTACACCGAACGTAGTTAAGTAATGGGAATGAGGTACTCATGGGAGTAACTGAATTGCAGTCTGACCGGTTCAGGCCAGCCACACTGGGCTGGGGAATCAAGGCCAAACCGCTCCATAGTTTCCACCTTCTCTTGTAGGTTCTTTGCAAAATGACAGTGTGCGGGCAAGACTTTGTTTCTTGTCTTCAGTTCAGCTGGCGCTGAATTTGAGGCTGGTAATGCCTTGTTTAATGCATATTCCAGCGTGGCAGCCAATCTGCTTTCATAAATAAGCCAAAATAATAGATTTCTAAAAATACCCCATGAGCTCAATTGCTTTCAGCCTGTTGGAGAAAGGCAGTGTTTCCTATAGAAAATTGAGTGAGCCGAGTATTTTCAAAGCCCTGTCCTCAGCTGCTCTCATCAGCGTGCTGGCAGCCATCTGTGTTGTTCTGCTGCTTCCTTCCTGTTTTGTCCAAGGAAGATGGAAATAAATGGTCAGGACCCAACAGGATCCATGAAGATAGAGAGAAATGTAATAGAGACATAGATCTTTGGGAGAAACTCTGACACACAAGCACTTCTTTTATTTATGCAGTCAATAGGTGTCTCTGAAGATAATATGTGCATGAAGGAAGCTGTCTGCAGTCAGAGGAGAAGAAAGTCAGTATTTCTTTTTAACACCAGTGGAGAACACAATGAAACATTTCACAGGGAAGAAGAAGTTCACATCTATGGGACTTTTGATCCCTGAACAGAATGAGGAAACATCATGCCAGTTCAAACTGAGATCATCTTGTAAAGCAACAGGCTTGAGCTGGATGTGATGCACTTGGGAAGCTGAGGCAGGAGGATCACAGGTTCAAAGGCAGCCTGAGCTGTGTATTGAGGTTCAGAACAGACTGTATTTTATAACAATATTCTCTCTTAGGAATGGGAGGTATCTGGCTCAGTGGTTAAGAGCACTTGCTGCCCTTGTATAGGATCTAGGCTTGATTACCAACATTCACATGAGCATGGTGGCACACAACTCTCTGTAACTCCAGTTCCAGAGTATTCAACACTCTCTTAAGGCCTCCTCTGGCACTGCGCACAGTGCATGCATACATGCACATGCAAAACCACTCATACACATAAATAAAAACATCTCTTTAACACAGTCTCTGTTTTAGAAGCAATTGGTCAAATAACTACAACCCCTACTCAACAGGCTTGTATTTCCTGGAAATGTCTGTAGTACTGATAGTGAAGCAAAGACACAAAACTTAAACATCGTGTAAACCAAGGTGCCTTGAG